>JAOTQE010077095.1:0-16157 GCA_025631205.1 Nesometra sesokonis
TTTTGTAATCTTTTGTAGGCCTATATTTAAATAATTTGTATCTATTGTTCTCTTTTTTTTCTATATGATATGGATGTGTATTTCCGAAATAAAGAATGAATGAATGAATGGGTAACACTGGATTTACATACATAGTAATATCTCATTATCTTATTTATATAAATGGTTAGCTTGCGGCAAAATGCATTTTGCTGGTAACTGCAATTCAAACTAGTGGCGGACTTGCCCCTCGCCCAAACATATTGACAGCCGCAAGCGGGGTTTTCTTTATTTTGTTCAACATCAAAAT
The DNA here is from genome assembly GCA_025631205.1 of Nesometra sesokonis. Classification (NCBI taxonomy): domain Eukaryota; kingdom Metazoa; phylum Echinodermata; class Crinoidea; order Comatulida; family Antedonidae; genus Nesometra; species Nesometra sesokonis. Next base: position 290 of record JAOTQE010077095.1, read on the forward strand.
CTGGATTTACGCCACCACCCCCAAATCACAATACTGGATCGGCCTCTGCAAATAACCTTGAATCTAGTCAATCCCAAAAACCTGCTCCATAAATACAAAAACAAACGACCGCACATCTTACATCATTCATGTATTTTAATACTTTAGGTTATTTTCCATGTTCATTGCTAAATTAAGCATGGTTGGCCATTGAATCCGCGAAGAGATTATCCGCCCGTTAATTCTGCAGTAACTGCAGTAGAATAATTTCGACACGATCCATTAGGCCGACAATCACTGCGTCGTGCTACGGTCTTTCGACTAAACCGTCGCTCCCTGTGTGTGTGGTTGCCAGACACGATGACATTCGTCGCCCGCCGTTTTTTTAGTGATTTCCCTGTTGAATCACTAAAAACACCGTCGGCCGATGAAAAAGACTGACAACCACACACACAGGGAGCGACGGTTTAGTCGTGCGACCGTCGTACGACGTAGTGTCCGGTTTTAGGCCATAAAAAAGAACTGAGACTACGAATCTTACGTTACAGTATTGGATATTGAATAAAGTAATCAATGAAATGTAATACATGTAACCATATCCTTAATGAACATTACGTGCTGGATGTCACATTCGCCAACATGTGCAATCAATTCGTAGAAATAAATGAAGGAACCAAAACAACTATTACGTTATTTATTTTTTATTCAATAACTTCGAAACATGTTTTATCAATTAGTTTATCGTTCAGGCATAATAAATGCAACTAAACCCAAGTTTAATTATATCAAAATCTTAACAAAAATTTGACAGAATTTTAAATTAACAAAAAATACATAGAGTTCTGAATTTTACAGGAAAATGGTTTCTTATGATGACATCTCTCGAAAATCTGTACCGAAATTCGGAGAACATTTGTAGTGCGCGTCATTACTGGCCTACAGGGAATATTCACTGTTCCCTCCCTAGCATTGATCCAAAGAGTATTTTCTTCCATTACCTACCAATGGATTTATTTATAAGATCGATTCGATCGGTTCGTTTGCCGTTTCAAACAGAATTCGGCTATAGTGTAATTTGTGTTCGAAAAAAACAACTCTTAAGAGCTGAAATGAATACAGCACATAACCTAATGTACATTATCAAAACAAAATATAATTACAGTACAAACATCCATCTTCAAATAACCGTAACTATTATTTATCAAAGATATGAGTATAGAAATGCTTATTTTCCCTATTTCTACAACCCAATTAACATCTGCCTAAAATGTGCATTTTATGTTCACGATATTAAATAAACATGTTTGTTTATACATTTTATTTATTTTGTTATTTCATACATATCCTTTTTTACAATGTTTACATAATGCTAGCGATTGTATTCTTGAATTTAAACAAATAGCGATTACTAATAAAAACCAAACAATACGAAATACCATTGAATTGTATCCTATATAAACAGAAGTCATTAAACTAAAGAAAACTTATATTTATTTACTTTTGTATTTTAATGTGACACCCACACTTAACGGAATTTACCGCTCCTTAAATAATGTTACCAATATGATAAACATCGCCTACATGGTTAGGCTATGTACCATTTATAGGTTCATGGGCGAAACAATTAACAACCGTGAACTTTTATTAAAATTGAATAGCTAGTTGCTAATCAGCCGAACAAAATGCCAATAAAATGGTCCAACATTTCGAAATGTAGTCAGAAAAGAAAAATTACATTATGTTTATTCATATAATAAACGCCCACTGTTACATTGTGCACTATTCAAATAATATTGGTTGGTATTCTCGAAAGCATGTCTAACGTTTTTCCAGATATAAACCATGGAATAAAGTATACCTACATTTTGTTTGCAGAGGAACTAAGTTTATGGATAGTCCGGGATCAACTAGTGCTGTTCTAAGTTTAGTCCTGGACTAGTTTTCGAGAATGCCACCCATTGATACTAGCAACTAATAGTACACGACTTTAAAACGTTTTATCAAATATTTTGCAAACAGAGTGAAAAATATGGTACAAGATCACATAGTGCTCAGATCACAAAAAGGTCATTATTATATGCAGTGGCGGATTTAGGGAGGACGGTGTCAGGGAGTCCTGAAACCCCCTTCCAATCAACTTTGAAAAGAAAAATATTGTAAACGACATAAGAATCTGAGAAAACAGCTATTCAGGGTAAATTGACCTAAACAAACAGCATTGCACCGCCTAAGAAATGTAATTTCCAAATAAGAGAATGTTTAAATTTTTGGTATGGGATTAGTGGCCAAATTTTTTTTTTAAATTCAAGATGGCGGCCGAGCCATGTGGCATGGGGTGCCCATTTTCGAACATATAAGTTGGTCATGAAAATTTGGCGAGGCTATCTCATATCTTTCAAAATTGACTGTGCTCACAGATTTTAAAAAAAAACAGATGCTGCTTAAATTAATACTTCCTCGAAATGTTTTACGGGGCGGTAAAAATACCTTTTTTTTTGGCTTGCCAGATTGAAAAAAAAGACAATGGACACATCACCCTATCCAAGGCATATAGAGTTAAAATATGGAAAATAACTCCCCCTCGGGGTTTAAATACCCAGATCCCCTCTAACTAACCTTAACAGCAAATAGTACATGACAAATTAATAACGAAATACTACTGACATTAGCTTATAGATATCTCTTACAAAATATATGGAACAAGATTTTAAAATAACAAATTTATTTTCTGATAAATGTAATGCTTTCTAGTATTTTGTACATTTCTGTTTTAAGATGCTACTTCCAACACATTTTTGGTATATAAAATGTTTCATAATAGTTTCCTCTATAGACCACTTTATTATTCAAATTTCATTGTATTTAACAATACCAACATACTGACAAATATCACACTAGTGCAACATTTACAGTGGACAACAGAGGGCTCACTAGTAATTGTAATACAATCATTTATGATATTCAATTCAAATTAAATCTGGTAGAAATTCACTAGTAACGTATTCTAACGTACCTTAATACAAAAATTATGAGCACACTTAACCATATATATACAGACAGTATTTCAATTTAAATCATGATCCATTAGTCAAAATAATTTTTTTTTTCTAAAACTTTTTACAATTTCCACATACTATGCATGTCTTGTTTTTCTGTATCTTGATAATTTATTCATCATCAGGACTGTAGGAAGGTGATGAAGGAGAGTAGGTCTGTGAAGAAGTGGGCGAGTATGTTGAATCTTTCGGGCTGGTCGGTGAATAAGTCGGCGAGCTTGGACTGTACTTTGGACTTGTAGGAGAGTAACTTGGCGATGTCGGGCTGTACTTTGGGCTGGTTGGAGAGTAGCTCGGGCTTGTGGGCGAGTACTTCGGACTTGTGGGTGAATATTGTTGACTTGCTGGTGAGTAACTTGGGCTTGTTGGGGAATACGATGGGCTTGTTGGGCTGTAAGTGGGTGATGTCGGGGTGTATTTTGGTGAGCTTGGGCTGTAGCTCGGTGACGTAGGGCTGTATGATGGACTGGTAGGTGAATAGTTCGGGCTCTTTGGTGAGTAACTTGGTGACGACGGGCTGTAACTTGGGCTTGTCGGCGAGTAACTCGGTGAAGACGGGCTGTAACTCGGCGACGTTGGGCTGTAACTTGGCGAGGATGGCCCGTAGCTTGGGCTGGTTGGAGAGTAGCTTGGAGATGTTGGCGAGTATTTTGGGGAAGACGGTGAATAGCTGGGACTGGTTGGGCTATAGCTTGGGCTAGTTGGGCTATAACTTGGGCTTGTCGGTGAATAGCTTGGTGACGTGGGGCTGTAGCTGGGTGAAGTTGGGCTATAACTGGGTGATGTCGGTGAATAACTTGGAGATGTTGGGCTGTAAGACGGGCTAGTCGGTGAGTAGCTGGGCGACGTCGGTGAGTAACTTGGACTAGTTGGTGAGTAACTTGGAGAAGTAGGTGAATAACTTGGGCTCGTAGGCGAGTAACTAGGACTTGTCGGACTGTAACTCGGACTCGTTGGACTGTAGCTCGGACTAGTTGGAGAGTAACTAGGGCTTGTTGGGGAGTATGTTGGACTCGGAGGTGAGTAACTTGGGCTAGTAGGCGAGTACGAAGGCGACGTTGGTGAATAGCCTGGACTCTGTGGCGTTACACCTCCCGGAGAGTCTGGTAAGTAAGCCGGTGATGATGGCGAGTAGCCAGGTGATAATATCCTTCCAGGAGATGGAATGTAAGGGCTAGCCATTGGTGATCCCGGTGATTGGGGCTGTGGTGACCAGCCTGGGCTGTATGCAGGGCTGATCCCACTGGCATCTGATGCTGCAGATGGACTGAATCCAGGTCCTCCAGGAGTCATGCCGCTCCCTGAAAGATAAACAGATTCCCATAAATATTCATGATTATATATTATTATTCTTTTAATTGTAATATATTTTAATTTTTCATGGTGGCTTAGAGAGAATTCACCATGTGTCAGGCTATCAACACATTTTTCTCTCTTCACACGCCACCAGCTCTTTTTAATGTTGTATAACTGTATGTATCTCAATTGTATTTTGTAATCGATAATAAAACAATAAGTAAACGATCCACATAATTAACTCAATTAATACTATTAACTTGTTAATCTATTGATCATCAGGAATGTAACTAGAAACAACTGAGGGGGAGGGATGGGGGAAAGATTTAAGGGATGAAGTGAAGCTTTTAAAAAAGTATTTTAATGATTTAGAGTGGGTGGCTGGTTGAAATTATGGTGGCTAGAAATCTTACAATAAGTTTTAGAGTGGCAGAAATTTGTTTTAAGATAACTAATAAGATCATTGTATCTAAAACAATAACATTGAAAATAAATTTATATTTCAATGTAACTTACCAACAGCTGGTGACCAGAATCCATAGGCAGGTGTAGTTCCGGATCCCCATGGGGTCATCTGGGGGGACATACTACTGCTGGGGGAGTGTCCACCTCCCAAGAACATACCAGGCATTCCAGGCACTGTAAAGAGTGAACATGTAATATATTTTTATGTAGAATTAAATATAATTTGTTGCTACATTCAAGGGCTCATGGACATGGAGGTTATCCTCGATTTCTGTAGTGTGAAGCATATTAATGTGATACTTCCTTTGGATGGGAAGCTAGGTCACTAGAGGTAACTCCCCAGAAATTTTCCAGTACCCATTTGACAGCTGGGTTTACAATGTGAATAAAGTGACTGGATACAAATAAAATACTCTTGTATACTGTAGACCACCATAGATCATCCTTGATACTACCACCAAAAATCTTCTTTTACCATTAGCTGGGCTCATACTCCGAATTTAACATGATTTATCATGATGTTCTATATGCACCAGCCAGGAAGCTATTATCATGATCTTCTTTAGCATGTTAATCCATGCTAACGTGTTCTTCTAAAGCAAGATATTTATCAGGATCTTGGGAAGTTTATCATAATAAATTAATTCATAAAATGAATTCAATCAAGGATGGCATATTAAGTAGATTATTACAGGTTTCTGCTGTTCATTGTTATTTAACCTCAGCTATCTTCAATTACACCAATCAAAATTATTGCCAAGTCAGATAATTAGCATATTATTATCATGATCTTGTTTTTTTATGTGAATGCTTTTTAATTAACATTCTAAAGGAGCACTTTAATATATAACTGTTATAACCCAATATTACATAACTTGTCTTCCCCAAGGTAATCCCTTGTTAGCACCTAATCAGAGCAACCACCTTAGTTCTATTTATTTACCTCTAAGCTTGTGTAATCTTTCATACAGCTTTATCAGGAATCAATTAACAGCTAATTAAAGATAATTGAGCTTGATTTATAAAGGCACCCTAGTTTACCATAGTTTACCATAGTTTTAACTACGGTTATCAACATCAGTTTTTTTTAAGGGTTGAAAGGAACTGGCAAAACACAATTCCTGAACTCCGACCACTCCGAATTCTATGACCCCTACCAGGCCTCATCTTTTGTTTTTGCTTTGACTAGTCCACTGGGCAAGTTGACTTTACATTTCACTAGCCCACAAGCAATTCAAATAGCCAATGTCTGTGGCAAACTTAATCTACAATGTGTAAAAGTGACTGCTTCACTAGCCAACTGGGCTAGTAAAAATGAAAACTCACTAGCCCGGTGCAGTTTTCACTAGCCATTGTATGCTGGGCTAGTAAAAAACTTAGCCCTGCCTACACAAGAAAATTAAAAGTGATACTCACTCATTCCTGCACCCATGCCAGCATGTGTTGGTATCTCCATTCCATATTTACATTTCTCAGCATCCAGTAGCAGATCAAAGCATCCTGTACCGGCGCTGGCAAGCTTGCCTAACATGATGTTCTCACTGACTCCTTTAACATAGTCAATCTCAGCATGAGCTGCTGCTTCAACCAAGATATCAACCTACAAATTAAACATTGGTAACTTTTCATAATACAGTTTAACTTTCCGAGGCGAACACCTCGCTTAAGGCCCGCTCACATCAACGCGACAAATCGACGCGACAGGAGATAAGCGATACGACACAACATTGAAAGTGAGAAATAACAAAGTGCTCCCATTGAAGCGATATATCGTCGCGCGACAAAACGACAGGCGACACAACTTTTTCGAAGTTAAAAAGATTTCAACTTTTGTTGCGCCGTCGCGCGATATTTTGTTCTCCGCTCTCCCAAAGGCGTCACGCGATACTGAAAACAGTGAGTTATTGCTTTTAAACATTTAAATAGAATATGACTAACTAGTTGTTAACAGCCCTCAGTCCTAGTAGTATACATGTATGTTAATTAAACCAAAAACATTTGTGGGAATCGTGATTAAAATGAGGCCAAGGCCTAGGCCAGGATTGCACTGGCCCTCGGGCCGTGAAGTATGTGGGGACATATAGCTATGGGATAGGCTAGGCCTGCTTAAATAATTGTGACAGTAGTGTCGATCAAGATTACAAAAATAGGGCAAAACAATCAACATTGAGAACTATATTAAATTTAAAATGTATTTTGAACCCCAACATAGGCCTAGGCCTGTTCCAGCCTACGAAAAACCAAGATAGACCTAGGCTAAAAATGCATCATCATCGCGCGCACTATGGAGCAATGTGAGCGCTCTTGCCGTGTCGCGTCGTTGCCGCGTGTCGTCATCGACTGTCACGCGCTTTGTCGCATTGATGTGAGCGAGCCTTAAAGTGGACACCTCCCATAATGGACACTCATACAAAAGCCTGTTTGTATTTCCTATCTAATTAGTACATTTGGTACCTCTCGTAAACGGCACCAGAAGTGGCCACAAACACTTTTTGTTTTAAAATTTAGACTTTTGTATGTTAATTTACCTCCTATAAGCAGACATCCCGGAAATACAAATTTCTGTACAAAATTCTAAAACTCTAAAGGGTGAAAATCATATTATTGAACCAATTGATCTTAAAAATTATTAAATAATATTGAATTAAATATAGAATGTGATTTCTAGAAATTTGCATTGTGAATTCCATGAAATTAGTATGTTTTTTGATATTACATAGTTGGTTCTCTAACTGCCGAAACTCATAACTTTATTTTTTTAATTGAAAAAATGTAATCAAAGGCTATTTTAATCAATGGAGCATTAATTTACTACTTCAGCATGGCCGTATTTATATATAGACAGTACATGTTTACTATTATATTAGATTTAAACAGGCAATTAATTTATGATATTATATTCAGGGTTCAGGAATATAACTATAATATATATAGACATATATAAATAGACCAACTTTAATGCCACTAGTGCAATCTTGCCCTTTTCCCCAGTTATACACAAGGATACAAGTTGCATAAAATGGCCAAAACTGGCTTTTCCTCTATAGTCCAAATTCGTGGTCAGACTTTTTATATAGATATTTGAAACAGAGTTCTTTAAGATGGTTCTATACCAGTTTGAAGTTTGAGTTTCAATGTAAATCATTATAGCAAATATGCAGTTAATTTTGGATTTAGTACAATATTAGCTTTACTTTAAAAACAGAACTACATTGTTTGCAAGTTTAAATAAGACATTACCGTTTCCTCGAATGAACACCTCATAAGAGCGCCAACTTCCTGTCGGTTAACACCATGACGAGTGATAGCCATAAGGTGACCCCTCTGGGTCATAACGTCACAAAGTAACGCCAAGTGACGATAGTTTACATACGATCCATCAAAGGAGATTACATGGTTCATTTCCTTCTCAACAGCTTTCCGGACAGCTTCAATTCCAAGTACCTATATTAATAGTAATAATATTAGTAATTGTAATTACGAGTACACGGAAACCTAAATTTTACATACCCTGATTTCATGTTTTCTGGATTTTACCTAAACATAAAATGATCAATGACATCATCAGTTTTATGGAATTTGATCATCAAAAATTATTTTGGAAAAAACAAATTGAATTTGGGAGGAAAATTGTTTATTTTTAGAAGATTACTCAAATAACTAAACATATATAATATGTTTCAAATTCATGAATTAAAGTCATTTAAAGCCATTTTAAAACAATCAAAATATCAATTTTTCTCTAGGCCTAGGCTTACCATTATAAACAGTGAATGTTATGTTTATCTCAAAAGCATTTTATTATTGTCAACTTCCATTGTGGAAAATTTACAGCAAAATATAAAAAAGCAATTTTGTCAAAATACTATAGTAGCAAAATGGAAGCCATTGCTAAAATTATTAGTAGCTGCTTACAAAAAAACACTATTTTTATTTATTTTAAATTTCATATACACCCAACATCAAATAATTATAGGATGGATATACTCTACTATGCTAATAAACGAGTTAAGACTCACTACGAGACTTAAGGCAGTGGCATTGTTTAGAGTTATGTGTATAATCATAGCCTTTAGTCAAGGTTGAACCCAGGACATTGGGATTAGCAGGCAAGCACATGAATCATTAACCTTATATGCAAGGTCTCACCACAAACGAGTCTCATGGTAGAAAAAGAAAAAAAATTGAGTTATTGGTACATTCTAATACAGCATATTAGCTGTAATCTACATTTTAAATTACATTCATTGGATAAGTAGATCCACAGATGAGCACCAATGAGCATTGAGCATTTCAAGTTTTCATCCACAGAAACATGGTTTTGAAAAATCAAAAAATAGATAATTAAAAGACTATGAATCTCAGAAAATCTGCATGAATGACACTTTCCTGCATGAAAACAGATCTAACAAGTATATAATAATGAAATATAAGCACCATACTACTCATAGTCTTCTCGGATAAGGACTATAAACCGTAGGCCTAGTGTACACATATGGCTCGTGTGCACTATAAAGAACTCAGTACATCTTTTGAGACGAGTAGGGGGTTACCCCGGTGTATTGGTCCATTCATCCCCAGCTGTGGACCGATCAATGAGCACCTGTATCAGGCAAGGCATGATGTGACTCTTAGGGGCGTACAAAGTCATATGAATGTGTAACATCTGGCCACTGCGCCTTGAGATTCTACTGATGTATAAATCGCGCTATATAAATCGAACTACATTACATTACATAATTGATTAAAATTTGGAACTTCTAAAAAATTTGATTTCAAAACTATTTTGGTGATCTCAATTTGATCTCACCGATGATGCGACTCATTTTATCGTGAGATCTCACATCAGTTGCAAGCTCACCTGGAATATCTCACAGATGTCATTTGATGTTGTGCGCACTGGGTCGACATCTTTATCACTCAACACCTGCATCAAGCTGGTACCATCCGTCTCCAATATCCACTCCTGTATTGCTTTAAATTCACCCTCTTCTGTGATGATAATTCTTTTCTTGTTATCCATTTGAGGAAGATGCATATAAACCTGTAATTAATAAGTGTAATAGTTAAAGATGTTACTCAGAAATTACCACATATGTCATAACCATTATTTTGAAATTAACTTAGATTATATTAAAGTAACATCAAATTTATTATCTTCAGAATTAGTGTATTTAAAATTGTTTAATAGTTTTAATTGTTTTTTTACACTGCAAAATGAATGGCACTGGCTATGAAAATTGAATGGTACTGGTTGTATACATTTAATTGTACTGGCTGTGAAAATTGGCATTGGTTGTAAAAATTAAATGGAACTGGTTGTGAAAATTGAATGGTACGGGATGTGAAATCTGGCATCTGAAAATTAGATGGAACTGGTTGTGAAAATTAAATGGAACTAGTTGTAAAAATTAAATGGAACTGGTTGTGAAAATTAAATGGTACTGGTTGTGAAAATTGAATGGTACTAGTTGTAAAAATTGAATGGTACTGGTTGTATACATTTAATGGTACTGGTTGTGAAAATTGATCCGTATTGGTTGTGAAATTTAATGGCACCAGTTGTGAAATTGAATGGTACTGGTTGTGAAAATTATATTACTTTGTTGTGAAATTAAATGGCACTAATTGTGAAAATTGAATGGTACTGGTTGTGAAAACTGGTACTGGTTGTGAAAATTGCATGGTACTGGTTATATACAATTAATGACACTGGTTGTGAAAACTGGCAATGGTTGTGAAAATTAAATGGAACTAGTTGTGAAAATTGAATAGCATTTGTTGTGAAAACTAAATGGCACTGATTGTGAAAATTTAATAAAACTGGTTGAGAACATTTATAGGATACATTAACAGTAATTAGCTATATATTTAAAACTAAACTTATAAGGAAGTTGAAGAATGTTAAAAGATCATGGTAAAGTATTCTTATTCCCACGACTAATCCATTACATCCTAATACACCGTTCAATCCATTTTTTCAAAACCACAATACCTTCATTTTTTTTTTATTCATAAGGAAACAGGAGTATTCAGCTTATAAGGAAATTAATGTTTCTGTCCTTATATCCATTGCATCCTGAACCACAATTTAACTATACCATCAAACCCACAAGCCCTCCCTATAAGCTAATATCAGGTATTTTTGCTTTGATCACTTCGTCAAACTGGCATACTGCCCAAAAACTAATATATAGTAAAATTTCCTTAATGTTACTTTATTCTAATCTAGAAATAGATTAGACACAAATGCCCATGATTACCAGGAACGGATCCAGGTTTGTCAGTGAGGAGTCTTAGGACCAACAAAAATACACTGATTTAAAAAATAGCTTTCTCAGCTGCTAATTTGCGTTTTCAAATTAGAGACAGCTGTTAACTGAGAGAGTAACCACGGCAGAGTGGTTAAGTCTGCTAAAAAAATACTAAAATTCTCAGTTTATGAAGGTACGCATCATGAGTTCTTGGTTCAAGTTCTGAATCTGAAAAATTCATAACACTTAATTTTTGTTCCAAAATTCCATTCCCTTTCAGGCTGTTGTTTAATTTCAAACTTGTCAGAATGTTTTTTTTTTTAAAGTTTGGACTCATAAATTACAGATTTGAAGGTCGTTTTTGTCTGGCGGACGGTTTTTTTCTGGACGAAGTGGATTTTATTTGGTCCACCTAGTGAAAACTGGTAGTGTTTTGGTGACTTTTTCATTCTATATATGACAAGCTAAACATTAGAGAACCAAATTTTGTAAAAATTGTTAAATTAATTAGTATTCGGCCTAGGCCCATTTTTATGTGACGTCTTGACGGCCATATTTGTCACGTGACCTTGAAACGATGCCAAAGGTCAATTTTTTTTCATAAAAATTTGATTTCCTATCACTTTCTGGATATTTTTTCGAATTTTATGCATAAACTCGGGCGTTTTAACATGGTAAATACCGTCAGGCCAGTGGGAGGGTAGTTTGTCAGACAAGAAAGGGTTAAATACCTTTGCAATCTGCTCAATCCCCTGTAGTGTCATGTCTGTTAACATATTTGACTCAATACATCGAAGGAAAACATCATCATCCATTTTGTCTACTTGTTCTTCCTCCTAAAATTATAAAAATATAAAAAAAATCAATACCCAACATAACGGTGAATCATGCTTGTAACAATCAGGTTGTTTGGTACCCGAGACCAGCTTCTTAGTTATTAATCAATGCTGCAGTTCTAGAAAGGTAGTAGTCATTGTGAAGGCACGTTTTCTAGGAGGCGAGTTTTTTGAGGGATGAGTTTGTAGGTGCGAATTTGTAGGGGGCGAGTTTCTGAGAGGGGAAACTTGACTGGTTTCTAAATAAAATTATAGTAATTTAGGTGACTTTACCAATAAACTTTTGTCAATGATGTAATTGACAACAGTCGGAAGTTGAGGTGTGTGAAAAAATTCAAACCTCACCACAACACGCCCCTCCCCCCAATTATCAAAATTACCAAACTATTAAAAAGCTATAAGGCAAAAAATAAAAACACCAATTTAAAACAGTATACAAAAAAGATTAAAATGCACTATTATTAAGCATACGAACCTTTAGTATAAGATTTCTTAAAGGTGCTGGATTCTCTTATAAAAAGTTCCTATTGAATTGAAATGCTTAGCATTTGTAATTGAAAGAATGTTTATAAACTCTTTAACGTTTTTCTTATTACTTACATCATTAAACTTGTTTTCATCACTGTTCATAATCCTGATTCGTAGGACTAACTTCTCAGCATTGTCATCATTAAAAATACAATTTAAATCATCACCAAAACCAGCATTTATCTTCTCAGCAATCTGTTCCATAGATAGTTTCTTATCAGTCATACGTTTACGGTTCAGCTCAATACGTAGCAGCCATGGAGAAATACGAGATGGATCAAAGTCGGGCATCTCGTAGTAGAGGTTCACCCAGTCTTGGTCTTCCTCGATTACTGTGTTCTGTGGCTCGGGGTCGTAATAGATGGCAGTATTTGATGTGACCTTGCGAAGGGTTGTGTGTTCAAGGCGGCAGAGGATATCCTGTTTAATGAATACAGTACAAAGTTTCAAAATTAAATTAAATTTTAATTAAACAAAAAAGTACTGATAACATAAACATGCTTTCAAAGGTTCTAGTTTTAATACTAGCTAAAAGATTTTTTTCATGTTAAAACACTTCAATTACTATGAACGCAAACATTTATATACAATATTTCTTATTCACTGTATATTGTGGATTGCCTATTGAATTTTTTGATCAGTACTTCTACAAATGGATGCGTTGTTGTGGAGCTGGAATGCTCATACAGACCCTGTAACGTTCTGTTATTGCATCCATTCGGTAAATTTATTAAAGCAAACTATTATTGTTTGAAAGAAAGAATCCTGTCACTTAGTTGTAGGGACACCCCTCTTAACAATTTCACTGTGTAGATCTAGTACTATCGGGCCAAAAAAATGTTATTGAACGGTATGGGCCTGGAACTACTTTAAAATTACTTGCCTGAACTACAGATGGCTGCTGTTATTATATATATATTTGGTATTTTATACACATTTTACATACTTATGTGGCCCTATATTTTACAGATTTTTATAAAAATATAAAATGGATCAACATACCTTTGTCTTCTCCGCATCCCTTGCAGCAGCGCCTGTGAGGAAGACTGTAAGCGAAGGCGTTTTTGGTTTCTTTGAGATGTTAATGATTTCTTTAAGACGTGGTACACCAAGCGTGACGTTCTTAGCCGATACACCGGCGTAATGAAATGTGTTCAGTGTCATCTGAGTGGCTGGTTCTCCAAGTGACTGGGCTGCCAATGCTCCACACATTTCACCAGGGAGACCCTTTGGTGTAAAAAAAATAAATTAAATAAATCAATTGAGTCAAGTGGGATACAACAAGAGTCATCCTTAAGTACTGGCCTGCAGGTCTTGCGCTTCAATATTATTACTGGTCCACAGTCAACTTCACTGGCCCTTATTTTCTCAACCATATAAACTTACTTGCCCACAGCTAAGTAAATTCAAATATCAGTTATGCTGTCTCCCTGCATTGGGGATTCACGAGAAAAGTTCTAAATAAAATAAAATAAGTGATCAGGGATGTAGAAAGAAAAATCCTAGGATGGGCAGCAACAACTCAATGGTGAGTGGTAAAGTAATTAAAACAGTATTTTTTACAATTTTTTAGAGGCTTAGGGTGGGTGGTGTGTTGAAATTAGGCTAGGTGGAAGGACTTAAAATAGGGTTCAGAGTGGGTGGAACATTTTTAGGGTGGGTGGTCTCGCCCACCTCCGCCCAGCATACCGTAATTACATCGCTTAGTGATCTATTTTTGTTTTTATTTTTATTTAATTTATTATATTAATGTTGATAAATTTACAAAGAGTAATTGATTCCATACAATTTTAACTGGTCAAAATGAACCAGTGACTGGGATATTTCACTGGTCCTATGTGAATTCCACTGGCAACAGACCAGCGAGTTTCATTATGAGGCTTGAGGAGTAGCACTGTTAAGTTTAGGGGGAACCCCTAGTGTGTGGCATAGTCTTGGGACCTCGTGATTGGAATGCAAGTATGTTAACCTCCACGCTACAACACATAGAATGGATCCCAATCACTATAAAATTATTAAATATATTGGAATTCACTTACATGTGCATGATTGAACCTCGTCTCGATTTCACCAAGTAGCCAATCGAAGGCTTCCGAGGACAGGTGGTGTTCTTGCATAACCTTTTTAGTACTGAAGGTTGAACGGAGCAAACTGTTGAATAAGATAGTGGCATTCTGCTGAGCTTGTTTACTGATCGAGTCTTCACCTTTTACAATCACCAATTGTTTACATAGTGTGCGAATACCTAGAAATGAACCAAGTGAGTATACAGTATTTTACTTGATTTATTCTGTGTTGTGAAACACCAAGGATAGGCCCACGAAAATCCGAAGTGAACTTATATCCAGAAGTGTCCTTTTGGTGGAGATTGGGCAGTACAATGCGAGACAATTCCCTACTCTTTTTTGAAGGGTGTACTGCGTTCTTTAACGTGTGCATGAGCCACAGTGGACTCAGGACCAATGGCTTATGTCTCATCCAAAAGACGGTCTACTATTTCGACCTTCCAGCTGATTTAAAAATGTATATCAATTAATCAATCTACCAATTTTGTCACATCCAACAGAAGAATTTTTTGCCAGTTATAGGAAGAAAACTACATAATGCTTTCTAAACAAAGTTACCACCAGAATATAATAAATCACTATAATGGCTGTAAGCAACACCATTAACAGTCAAGCCTGCCTAAATAGACTTCAGTAAAATCAAATAATTTCTAAGTCACATTTAGTTTAAGTCCAGATTGATGTGGTTTCAATTAATTAAGAATTACTAAGTCATTTTTTAATAATTGTTGCTTTTCTTTCAAAAGGATATACCATGCAGCAACATAGTGCTAAGGTTTGGGGCAACGTGTAGAGAGCTCTGAGCACTGCATAGAGCGCTATATAAAAGCCTACATATTAGTACAATACCAGCTACAAGCCCAATAACGAGCATCACCACGGCAACAAACACTGTAACAATCACTACCACAAACATGATCAGCCTAACCATTAAAAACTTACCCTCAATAACAGTTAGGGGATGTAGATTTGACGTCTTCCTTGCATCAATGGCAAAGATTTTCTTGGCATTCCAAATCATACGTTGTAAATTGCATGGTAATGCAACCTAGAAAAAATTTAAAATTGGAAATTAAAACATCAGACAACAAAAATATATCCATTACTCAATTCTAAGACAATATCTTTAACATAGTAAATTAAGATGCTATAGTACAAAATCAAAATTGAAAAACAGAGATGAGAAAAAAATATCATTAAATGAATGCAGTAGAGAATACATACTTTTATACCACATACATTTTCAGGGACGTATCCAGGAATTGGCGAAGGGGGTGCTTAACCCCCATAAAATATTAACAAGCAAAAAATGTTATTTTCCTATATTACCCCTATATTACACTTTAGTTCTTTTCATTAGACTTCCTAGTTATTTTCCTCTTATACTT
>JAOTQE010077106.1:0-16157 GCA_025631205.1 Nesometra sesokonis
CAAAATAGTAGGCACCTACATGGACTGCCATTTTTACAGTGTTAAGATCACCATCTAGCCGTAATAATAGATCTATGGTTACGATTTACTCATCTAATAATAATACCTTTATCTTGATGTCTTAAAAATTGCAGGCATGGCATAGGGCTGTGGTTTTTGTTTCTGCCTATGGTAGAAATAACTAGCTGTGTGACCGGTGGGATGTATCACTCCTTTTGCTCCTTAGGTTCTGCCACATATACAGCTGGAGAACATTATTGTTTAACGGATACTTCCTGTAGCATTTCCTTCAAGTTGAAAAATAACATTGTTTTGTATACTGTACAACCATAAAAATATACAAATTAATGATTTTTTGGTTCAGGAATACAGGTCACACTATAAAAATGGAAGATGATAAAATGTCAGAGATCAAAATTCCTTGTATAAGAAAATAATGGAGTTACTTGGAAAATAGTAAAAAAAAAAGTAAACCAAAGTTTGTAAACTATGGTGAAAAGCGATTTAACCAACTAACAGGCCTTGCCTTTTGAGGTGAGGGAAAGCAATCACTCGCCTAAAATTCCCTTTAGGACCATTCACAGCACTCCTAAATTGGTAAATTTCTACACACCAAGATACAAACAGTTCACCTTTTGTACAGCTCACCTGAATGTTTTCGGAGTGCAATTTGTAGCACACCAGCACTTTTCAGAAGGCAAGTTCTGAAGTAATTTTAATTTTGCAATTTGGAAAGCAGTTTTAAATCTAGTACTGCTGCATTGAATGATATTGATAAATACCTTTTCCCAGGTATTATCCTACCCTCTGTCCCATGGTGGCAGAAGGGTTTAAATTGCGCTCCATCTGTGTGTCTCGCCGTCATCCTGCATCTATATCTCAAAAAACTCTTGGTCCAATTCACTTGGCAATTTTAGACAATGTCAGACCTACCTGTGTGACCAATGTAGATCCTTTCAAGATTTTTTGCTGATCAGGACATGGGTCAAAGGTCATCTAGTATTCATTAAGATAAAAATAACTAAAATTAGTTAAACAAAATACTTCCATGATTAAACTTGGTCATTAAGAATCACTACCTTCCTGGTGTCAAGGGTCACTTGTTAATTTCATTCCTCAAAGGATCTATTACATACAAAAATAATGTGAGGGGAATTCCAGTAAAAAAATGCTAATGAGTTTAAAAGCTTGCCCAATGAAGGGATAGTAATGAACCAGTGTTGATACATGTGACTAATGTAACCATGTGACCTGCTGAGAGACTTTCATTTTTGTTTCCAGTCCATCCTGATAAATATTATAGTAAATTGTTATTGTGTGCTCATGTATAAAGATCATACATGCTGTTGTTGTTGTTGGTTGAATAACTATCGATGCAGCATCTTTCAGTTCTCGATGTTAGTGTGTAGCTGTCAATATTAAACGTTGAGGAAATTTTCGCACCTTGTTTACAATTCTATTGATGAGCTCAACGCTATTGGTACTTGGAAATTCCTACACCTTTTAATAGTAATACTGTGTATTTTTTCATTACGCTGGGATATTGCAGTCGTTACTGTATGAACTAAGGCATTTTATGTACTTACAGATAATGTTGTACTGAGCTAATACATTTGATGATAACAATAGAAAGATCTTTGATCGAGGGCTAATACAACAGTACTATGTGATATTCCACGTTACAGTCGTTAATGAAACCTTACTGATTCAGATCTTAGTGGCTTCATAGTGTTGGTAGATCAGGCAGGCGATCAGATCACGATTTGTTTACATTTTTTCATGTCATCGTATTTTTGATTAATAATTAAACATTTTCTGCTGTGTATTATCACATGTGAAATCCATGTTCCAGATATCATTCATTCGCATGTGTTTGTGACTACACGTTTTTATAGTACATTTGTCATGGTTCCAAGTTTGCATGAATTGTATTTTGTATGGCTTACTTCCAGTTCGCATTGTTTAAGCATCAAACATTATTGGTGTTATTTTCTGAATAAAGTTTACAAATTCTGCAGACTGTTACACTCCTTGTTACGAATTTTATTTACGCAGTTCAGAACTTTTATTACTCGAGCATCAAACAATATTGATGTAGTTTTCTGAATAAAAAAATTCTCTACTGTTACACCCCTTGCCACGAGTGGAAGTGGTATCAAATTTGGTGAGAATGGCCAGTCCAAGTCAACGAAAAATGTTGCATGATTTCCTGTCAATGAGTTATCCACCATTTAACACAGGATTAGATACCAGTGAGTATTTACCTTGAATTTTCCTTAAAATTAAGTTAAGGGATTGAGAATTAGCCCATATCCTCCTAGATGTAAAATGGGGAGGGCACTTAATAGGCTTAAGCTCCCTCTTTCTCCACCCACCCCCACCCTCCCTTTTTGAGTGTTTGTTGTTAAATTAAGCCCGGGTTCAACCTGTACGGTGAAATTATTTATTTTATTTTATTCAATTTCCAGTTATACATAAGACAAATTGAGACAACGGTGGAGCGCCTTGAGGATTGCCATGAGTGCTAAGCACTATCGAGTCGGCTCACATACAAGTAAAATATAATATTATATATGGAAAATTAAACAAAAACTACATTTAAATTTTTTATCATTAAAAATTGTTAATGTACGTATACCGTAGGCCTATAAAGCTGTCTAAGATCGGAGTGTCGTCGCAAATTTGTTAAAACTAAATAATGAATGTTCTCTTATATTATTAGGAATATCTTGCCATACACAGGGAAAATGATTAAACAGTGAATACGGTATTTAAAAGAATTGGTTCTGGCAAATTTGTGTCTAAAATTAAGCCCGGGTTCAGCCTGGCCTAAATTTCACTGTAATAATCATAGTCATACAGTAGTGGCGAAATGTATTATTTTATCGTCTTATTTACTAATTAATATTCTTTGCGAATGAAATCCTGCCTAAACATGTGAGTGAGTATTATTAGTATAGATTAGTATCATTTATTTGTTATACCTCACCCATTCATAAAGCTTACAAATTGGACCTTGTATTCCAAAGGCATCTACTTCACTGATAAGACTTAAATCTACATAGTACCTCATTGAGAAATTTAAATACAGCAAACTTAATTTCAACTTGTAGATTAACAATTAGTATGTTTAAAAATTGTTACTGCACTTTTAAAAAGTACTCCTACATAGCTGAGCTCTAGCTCAGAACTCGTCGGTTGGAGTGAGATAAGTAGTTTAAATTCCAAATTTTAGGTTTCAAGTTTTGGTATTGGAGTAGTAGACAAACAGCAAACAGTGTTTTTTTTAAATCCAATATGGCGGCTAAACCATGAGACAAATCTAAGGATAAACAGAACTTGTTGCTTAGAACTTGTCATATACAGGCCAGATTTTTACCACAGGGAAGGAATTTCTTGGGACAAAAAAGTCCCTGTTAATTAATTATTTAATATATTGTTTACCAAATGTATTTTTAAAAAAAACGACACAATTAGAATACCAACACTATGTACAACCTGTTTGGAAAGTCACGTTTATCTGTTTACAAACTATCGTATCGCCAGCATAACAGAGTTAGACACACTGTGGTATTGAAAGATGACGCCATAGGTTCCTGTTTTGTTTATACTGTAAGAACCAAAAATTCCTCCCAGTCAGATTCAAGTGAAAGGCCTCTGAAGGTTTTGGAAATACCCTACGAAGAACTGATTTAAAGTACAGTATCCAGTAAAGCTTCAACAATTGTTAATGGGATTATTCATAAGATGAGAGACACTTCAGCTTTTATTTAGTTGCACAAAGGACACTGTACAGATTTTAATTAGCTCCCCTGGAGATTTTCACCTGTCTACAATACAATGCAATCATTCTAAAATATACCATACTGATGTAAATATAATTTATTTCAAATATTTCATTACCGGGAACAGTATCAGTTGTATACAAGGCCAAGACTGATTTTAATTGTTGCAGTTAATTTTACACCTCCCTGGCTAATTCATAATACAGTTTAGTTATCTGATCATGTGTAATTTTAAATATTGTGAGCTATTTTGAAGGACAAGGGTAATCTTTTGTGTAAGTGAATGACTAAGATTAGAGGACCAATAGTGATCGTAGCCTTGTATCCTGAAAATCTAGCATTAATAATTATTAGTTAAAATACAGACAGTAGGTGTTGAACTATTGTATACTACCAGTAAGCAAAAAACTGCCAAAGCACTGTACTGTTTTTTTGGATTACGATACAGCATTTGGTAGTTTAGTAATTGCAGCCTGAAAATATAGCAGACTTGTAAAGAGTGAGAATTATTTACTTATTTTGTATTAATAGTAAATAGCCTTGGTTTCAAACTTGTCTTGTATAATAAAGGCTAGTATTCTTGAGAGTTAGTCTAGGATTACGGTACAGTATTACCCTAGAACAGCCGTAGCTGATCCTAGACTATTCGTAAACCTTGTTCCTCTGCAAATACATTTAGAATGCTTTAGTCCAGGGTTTATATCTGGACAAATGTTAGATACTTTTGAAAATACCATAGTCAGTCAGTTCCAGATTAAATCTGAATTTAGTCGTGGACTAAAGTTTGTAGTCCGCTTTCGAGAATACAGCCTTAGACTTTTTTAAACTTTAGCTTTAATTTTTTTTATCCAGTAATAGTATATAGTGTAGTGTAGAGATGTTCCTGTTATAGCAATCAATTTTTATACAGTTTATTTCCTTGTATTATTGTTTTGATTGCTATAATACCAGCTTGAGTTCAAGGCAGAAAGAGTGGCAGGCTGTTGGTTTACTGAAATTACTGGCAAACATTACAGTTGTACATTGGTTCTGTGCTGTAGGATTCAATGTTTATTAGTGCCTTTAGTGTTTTACTCTTTGCTGTTTTGACTCTCAAACATGAGATCCCAAGAGTCATACTTTTAGTTGTTAAAAACAACAGCAATTCAACATACCTGCAAAAATGTGCACTCTCGAAAGCTGTAGGCCGTCTCGCCGTAGCCAAGGTGGATGAACGCAAATGCACCAGCACCCTCGTCTTACCGCATTTTACTTTGATGAGCAAATTTTTTTGCCTCGATTTCTTTTATTGGGTGAATTTAGGCTAAAAATGCTTCCTTTTAGTGACAATTCACTACGTATTTTCGTGTTTTTTGGTGGCTTTTACAGTTTTCATTGTGTACATTTTTATTTTTGTATTCAAATTTCAAAAAGCGGTAGGATTTCCATGCCAATAGTCAAAAAAATGTTCATTGAAACCAACGTGATTATTTTTTGGGTCAAAAAAAGGGATTTTTTTTTGTAAAAATGCATTGTTAAACACCGCAAACCTACAAAAACTACATGTTAGCTTTAATAAAATTGAATAATTGTTGTGGATTTATTTAAAGCACTATTCAACTGTACTGGAATGAAAAAAAATGGTTGATTGAAACCAACATGACCATTTTTTGGGTCAAAAAAGGGCATTTTTTTGTAAAAATACATTGCTAAACACCGCAAACCTCCAAAAACTTCATGTTAACTTTAATAAAATTGGATAATTGTTGTGGGTTTATTTAGCACTATTCATCAACAGTGCTGAAATGGAAAAAAATGTTGATTGAAACCAACGTGACCGTATCTTTGGTAAAAAAAGGTATTTTTTTGTAAAAATGCATTGTTAAATCAAAGGAAATCATAGCATTTTGCATGAAAAACAGTGGTTACTAAATAAGGCAATAAACCTTTTTTTCTTGCTTATCGAAATCAGATCGGGACATGGTGCCTGGTGCCCAGCACCCTCATTCATTGAGCTTCAAAAAGTTGGCAATACGGTGTTGTTAATTTGTAAATAGCCCTAGATTCTTTACAAAGTGGGTTACTTATTGTAGTGTGTAACTTCCTTGTTCATTTATTGACCCAAACCAATAGTGCAAATTTTAAAATCAACTTTTTATTTAAAAAATTACCTTGCCAGGTCTTCAGGCATCTGATTCAATTTGTATATGTCTTTTAATACTCTATGGTTTTGTTTAGTAAATATTTTGGTATGTGTATACCTAACTAACAATCTGCACAAGTGAAAATGTTTACTTTTTTTCTATGTTCAACTTAACTTGTATTTTAATATTTGTTTAATATTCAGATAAATGTTTTTATTGTATTATTATGTTGATTGTCCTGGAACCATGGAATTTTTTTTTTAAAAACCCACGACTCTCGGCATTACCCAATTTTCTCAGAGAATTTAATTTTTCAATTCTAAAAACCTATTGTATTTGACAAATTGGGTTAAGGTTATAAATGATGATGCTTATATGCACAATTTTTGTAGGTCATAGTCAAATCTCCAAGATTTTGGTTTTTACAACTTGGGAATCCTAAAAATATTAATTCATTTTAAATGATTTAATCAAAAATTTTTATAGCTAAGTACAGTAGTATAGTACTGTAGTCTACTATAAAAAACTCCTTGATTTAATTAAATCATTAAATCAATGTTGTACAATGTATACCTAGAATGTTAACAGGCCTTACCTTCTGGAATTCGTAGGTGTGCAAGAAATTGCTTGCCTCAACACATTCAGGTGTGCTGTTTGTATCTTGGTGTGTAGAAATTACCAGTTTTGGGTGAGCTGTGAATTGCACACCTCAGGACATTTAGGTAAAGTGTTTAGGCGAGTGATCGCTCTCCCTCACCTCAAAAGGCAAAGTCTGATGTTGAAACCGTAAAAGGTCATATTGTGAAATATTCTATTTTGTTGTCTGTGTAACAAATTTGATGATAGATATTTTTTCCTCCATATTTTCTACAGTGCTTGGTAAAGTTAAAAAAGAAAGAAACATGAATTTCTCAAAGTGGGATGTGCAATGGTCTCCAACAGCCGATGATCTGTTTCTGATATTTAACAGTACAGTTCCTCCAGATTTGACCCTGTGTCAAGTTGGACAATTGGACGATGATATTGACCTAAAGGAGAATGCAAGTGATGTGAAAACGCAGACGATATCATCAAATCTATGTTCATGGCCGATCGGAAACATCACTGACTTGAACCTTCCAAGCAAGACGGATATCAAGGTTGGCATGTTTTTTAGTCATTTTGTCTCTTTTTAGGTCCGTGCGAAGTGGACCTTAGCTTCTCACTCATGTTCTTGTTGTTGGGGTTGTTGTTGCAACCACAACTTTAAAAGCGTCCAGCGTCGCCAGTTTTAAACTGACGTGCATACAATTTTGTACACATATTACAGATGGTGCAGTCAGTTAAGAATATAATCATTTAAACAATGACCGTTCAAATAAAGCAAACGTTGTGAGTTCGATTTCCACTGCAGGCAACACAATAAAATATTTTGTTTTGTCTTAAATATCCAAGTTTAGAAAAATAATAGTGTGTACGTGTGAACATTCTAAATATTTAAAATAGTTTTAAGCTAATTTTCTCTTCCAAACTGCCTTATCAAAACTACAAAAATATCTTTAGAACTTTAATGTGACGTGTATCCGCCTAGTGGTAATTAACAATGGAAGAATGCTTTTTCAACCCAGAATCGCAGTGGAAGTGTGGACCTGGTGAGCGTTCACTCTTGTTTCATTGATTTTTGTATCATTTTTTATCAGTTTTTACTACTGTAGCTTACATGTGGACAATCCCACCTTTTTCCTCCATGTTACAACAGGCCATTTAGGAGGACCAAACACATTGACCTTGGTTTATTTAGTTCTAAATTTGGTAGTTGTTGTGTGCTAAATTGAGTGATCTACAGTAGATGTAGTGAATTGGTGCGGTAGCTTGGTGGTAGCATGCTTGCCTTCAAATCCCGAGGTCCTGAAAAGAAAATGAACAGGAGTTTGCTTGTAGCAATTGTTAATGTACTTGAATGTTTTAATAACATGGTTTTCTATTCTCCTTTGCTGCTACAGTATTTCAGGATTCAGCTTAATTGTACTGCATTTTTTCTTGTAGTGTTATGCTTGGCAGCCAAAACCTATTTCGGGGATCAACTTGATAGGTTTAGGGATGTCAACTGGTAAAGTTTTATTGACAACATTTAATCAAGACAAATCACAAGACATCACAGGGTTAATTGGTCATGAATTTCATCCTAAACATGGCCGTCCATGTAACCTACTTGAGTGGAACTCACTGGAAACACAGTTGGTAAGTTATGTCTTCTACTTATAGTGCGCTTCCATATTGCTCCATTGTAGGTGCAGATCGGTAGCAAAATATCCATAATTCGGTCGATTCTCAATGCGGTGTGCCACCTATCGGTTGCCATGGACAGGCCGATTTTGAACTTTGGGATCGACATCGCGGCTGCATTTTTAAATGTGGCAGTGTGTGAATAGCATTCCGATGCTTCACAAATGAAAACCATGGCCAAAACAGTGGAAGAATTCAATGAAAATGGTTTAAATATCAAATGGATACAAGATGTTTTGTTTAGACTGTTAATCTTAGACAGTAAAGACAAAGCCTACTCACATTATGCAGGCTACGCAGCTCACAGGCTGCAGCTCAGCTCAGCCTTTCAATGTCAACTATTTCCCATAAGGCACTGCAGATTTCAGCCTGTTCGCTGCAACCGATAGGTGCCGCACCGTATTGTGAATCCACCGAATTCAATGCCTCTGATTAGCTAATCAAGAATCAGTTTCTTAAAACCATGTAACACAAAACCGTCAAACAAGATGTTAAAATTAGACTGCCAGCAGGAGCTTGTGTCCATTGAAACTATTGTTGCTTATGCCAGGTCCGTAGATGAATCCATTTTCCATACCTACAATGTAACATTTAGAACTTATCACCAAGGCATCACCAAGTGCTTTCTATGCTCACTCTAACCATTTACCCAGTCACCAAACTTGACTAAGTGATAATCCCCAAAACTGTCAATTTTTGCAGCCATTTTTATTAGTTTTTATGGTGTGTTTTTTTTTAAATTTTGCTAAAGAATTTATAATTTGGTTACAAAAATCGCCAACTTTTAGTTAGTTTGGCTAAGAAAAAATTGACCCTAAAGTGAGTGTAGGCTTCACAATTATTACCTTAGTCACAATCCATTCCATCCAATCCATCCATTTGTACCTCTTCTTGGTACCCATTATACTTTTTGGTGGAGAAAGACAAGGTGGGTGAAGTGTCTTACCTAAGAACACAAGCAACTGACTAGAGTGTGCCTCGAACTCTCAAACTCGTGACTGGAAGTCCGAAATGCAACCACTGCACCAACCAAAATAATAAAATGTGACAATTATAGTAGAACAAATTATAAACATCATTATTAAATGCTATGAACCTTTCTGATTTGATTGACCACTGCAGACCGGTTGTAAGTTTGTAGTTGTAAGATCCTGTTAAATCTTGTAAAACATTTAGATTTAGTACTTTACAAAACATTGATATTAACATTAACAATTTTGCAATTCTATTTTAGCTTCTTGCAGGTTACGACAAATATCGAGGTGATCAGGGTATTGCAGTCTGGGACATCACACATCAAGGTATACCTTACAAATGATAAAATATTTAATGCTAAGGATATACTATGTTCCCAATGTACAGCATGGTAACACATCCGGCATATGCCCCCCGCCCCAATTATCGGCGGCAAAACATAATTGCACTCCCCTTGTGTCTGCGCAAGTCCTAAAGTTCACCCCCAAAATAAATTACAGACATACCTATGTAAAACATGTAAAAATGTGGGAAATCACCTTTTATTTCTTGCTTTTTTTTTCAAAAATCAAAACCGGTGAAACACGCCCTCTCAGAAAGTTCCCCCACCTCCAACCCTTTTGCTGGATCCTGGATCTGCCCCTGGCTTTAACACAGTAAAATGAAATAGCACTCTTGAATTATAAACACTCACAAAACCAAATGTAACCTAGGTCGCAAATTCCTTCTATTGACTGGGCTTTTATAATACCATTAATTTGCAGAAAATTAATGTACTTAAATTTTGTTTGTAATAATTTACAGACAATGACAGGCCTAGAAAGACAGCAGGACTCGGCGATGGACAGAGTGCTTCCAGTAGGCCTGTAGCGGAGTTTGGTAATCCTGGAGAGATTGTTCACTCAGTGAAGTGGCTTAACCAACCAAAATGCTTTGTAACTGGAATCGGCACCAAGCAAATACGATTATATGATATCAGAGGTACTGTAATGTATTTTATTAAGCCACAATCGCACTGGACTTTTTTTGGTAAAAGTAACTGACACGCTAATTAATTACTATAATTAGTCCAGCGCGAACAGCATAAGAAGTTTACCTAACCATGGAAAAATGGAAACTTACCCATGCCGCATGGTTAGTTTAACCGAGTTCCACCTGCCCAGAAAAACTGACCACGTTAGTTTTACCAAGCAGGAAAGTCCAATGTGAACAGCCTTCATTGTTCAATTGGGTACTCCTGTGAGTTGGGAAACATGGTTTATTTTACCATTTTTACCATATCTTGTAGTAAAGGTAACTAGGCCAAATAATCTAAGTGCAAACAATGGTAAAATTTAACCTTGTTAAATGTTACCAGTTGTCTTGGTAAAATGTTCCCTTTTTAAATCCAGTGTGAATGCACCTATAGTTTTTGAAACATGGAGTAAATAGAAAGTTTAATATATTCTCCAAGCAATGATATACACACCATTGTGTCAGGATTCAATATTTCAACATACATTATAGCATCATCAGAAATTCCGAAGATGACATAATTTATGTTGAAATATTGAATTCTAAAGTGATGTATCGCATTGCTTGCAGTATGTATTATACTTTATCCACTAATCAACTTCAAGTAAGAAAGTGTAATGCATACTACAAGCAATGAGATACACACTATCGTGACAGGATTGAATATTTCGACAATAAATCATTCCTGATGATGACATAATTTATGTTGTTCCTGTCACGAAGGCGTGTATCTCATTGCTTGGAGTATGCATTATACTTTTGTATTATACTTTCTTACTTGATTGATTAGTGGACCTTTCGGAGTTAATAGTATTTGAAAATGTTTAAATTCTTTTGAATGTAAATGGATGGATATTCCTTAATATCAGTAGTGTAAACACAAATGCATGAATAATGAATAAGGCCTAATAATAAAAAAAATGATGCCTAAGCCCGACACCCAATATTGTGAGGTGGTCACCACAAAATGAGTCTTGTACAGAAAAGCAAAATTAAGTTATTGTAATAGTTGAACAGAAAGTAATATAACCTTTAAATTGGATTTTGAATTAAGTTCATAGGTATAACAAGAGAAAATGCCTATGTTAATTTTTATCTTAAAATTACTCTTTACACATGATTCAATTTGTCACGACACCTCGCATTTACTAAGGAAAAAAGATTTTACTACTGACTGACCCAAACCTTTTTTTAAATAGTTTTTTTAGGCCCTAAGAATAATAATTTTTTTGAGTATAAATTTTAATTGCTATTATTAATTTTACCAACAGATACATCTCGCAGCCATGCTCAAGTAACCACCAAGTCATTGTATGGCATTGCTGTAGACCCTTGTACAGAATATCGATTCAGTTCCTTTGTTGATTCTCACACAAACATTTGGGATATTCGCAAACTTGACAGGCCTGTATCCTTCTTATGTCTTTAAGGCCAATTTAAGCCTGTTTTCCTGTCGATCATTTTTCCAAAATTGTGTATACAATGACAATATTTTCATAAATCAAGTTACTTCATAATAAGGGCGATAAGGTCGTTTTAAGAATATATTTGTCAACATATACATATTGAAATGTAATTGCATTTTTATGAAAACTTTTCCAAATTTTTGTAAATTCTAGAGAACAATTCTTTTTATCATTGATTGTTGTCATCATAGTGTCATTGTTTGTTGTCATCATAGTATAAGCAGGCTTTTCAATTTAAAATATGAGTTGTTACTATTACTGCAGTAACTGCAATAAAGCTATTTTGACACCTCCCTAAGTTTACACACCACCATGAGTCTATATTAGAAACAGCTGCGACCACTACATGACATGACCCAAAATTGTAAAGTGTTATCACAAAATGTGTTTTGTACAGAAAAGCAAAATTGAGTTATTGTTATATTTGAACAGAAAATAATATATTGTGCGAGTTGTTGTGGCCAAGCAGTTAAAGCAGGGGAACCATGAACCATAGTAATAACAGCACAGGTTTGAGGCCCGCTCGCACCATGGTTCTGGTGGTGGAACAAGACTTCTAGGATAAAGAACCCAGTACATCTTTCGAGACAAGTGGGGGTTACCCCGATGTACTGGTTCAAACAATACCCCTGTTGTGGACAGATGAATGGGCGCAAGTGCAAGCCAGTACTTGCTGCATGACATGACATGACCCTTAGGGGAGTAGAAAGTCATGTGAATCTGTAACATCTAGTCCACATCGCCTTAAGACTATAAAGTATTAGGTGCTATATAAATCAAAAACTACAAACTACTACATAACTGCCATTTAGACATTTTAGAAGTGGTCTGATTTCAATAGGCCAAGCAGTAGCAGTATAAAGACAGTAAACCCAACTGTGCTCATGGCTTATGAAGCTCATTCCACACTATCAGACAAATGTCCTTGATATGGCTATATGTATGGTCACCACAAAATGAGTTGTGTTGTACAGAAAACCAAAATTGAGTTATTGTTGTATTTGAATATAGGAGATTATAATAAATTATTTTTTAAATGAGGTTCATAGCTTCAGTATAAACCAGAGAAAAATCATTTTAAAACATAGGTGTATGAAAACACACTTTTGAGAAAATTGACTTTAAAGATAAACAACTGTTGATTTCCTGTATGTTTTTCCATTGATTTTCAAAAACAGCCTTTGCAAATTGTAGTTAAAAAACATGCTTATTGTAAATAAACGTAAACAGGAAGAATGTAATCATTAAATTCAATTACTAAACTTAACAAAACAACAAAAATCTCATTTTTGTGAAATTATGACTTTCTGTCTATTTTTGTGAATATCTCAAAATGGCCTGGCGTACAACACGACTCATTTGGCACGACACCTCACATATGACCATATATGGATATATCTTTACCATATCATATGTCTATATCAAAGTTTTTCTGTCAAATAAATTATGATATTGTGGATTAAGCTTTAAAAAATCTTTAGTACTAAAGTAATTACTTCAAACATCTGATCATTTAGTTAAGTAAATGGAACTTTTTAGAATGCATTGTGTAGAAATTATTTCTAATCTTTTTTTTCTTGACCGAGTGTATTTAGATACATAATATAGGAGAACCTAGGAATGTTATCAAAGTTGCATGGTGCCCAACACGATACAACCGTCTGGCATGCCTCATTCGTGACAGTTCCGTCATCAAAGTATATTCAATAGAACACTTATGTAAGTACACACTAAATACCGTTAGAATTCCTTAATAACTGACCCGCAAAAAAAAATTCATGCTAAACGAGGCATGTTGTAAGTTGTAATGTCATTAATCCAATGTGGTTATTTTATCAGTGGCGGATTTAGAGAGGGGCGCTTTAAACACATGCGCCCTCTATCGTCATGTTGTACATGTGCATCCCCTCTTATATTACGTGTGCCCCACTCCCTAAAATTTTTTATCTAATACATACAGTACATAACATAAAAACTAAATACATTTGTAAACCATGACGAGAAAGAAAAAAAAACATGACATTACAATTCATGGAAAATTGGTGCATCTATATATTTGCACTCTAAAGATATTTTATCAATCAAAAATGACCAAAAGCCATAATCATCACTTGAAACCAACTCTCTCAAATTAAAGCAGTATCAAAGTTATGAACTTGAGAATAGAAATGACTGCATTTAAAAAATGTTTACCACGATTCTTACACTAAAAAATTACCAAAATCTCAGAGGCTCCCAGCCTCCCCATGGATCTTTTCTCATTTTAACATTACAATAATGCAAAGCAAGGGTAAAAAATGTTGAAATATTCTAACCCTGGGTGGAATAATCATAATTTATACATTTCTTCAAAATAAGCAAGTCATTTTCAAAATAAATTTTTTTGTAATTTTTTATCTTTAATCCATAAAAAAAACTAGCAAAGGAACTGTATGGCAGGCCTGCTTCAGACAGGTCACCTGGAAACGAACATCAAAACAGAAAAAAAAATGAATTTAAAAAGGCCAAGATTTTCTAAAAACCCCACCCCCTAAAATTGACCACAAATAGAAAAAAGAATCCTTCAGAAAGACCCCATTGGAAAAAAATCTTTGGACTTTGTTATCACACTGAGATATTCCAATCAGGGCTACGTGATAAACTTAACATTTATCAATGAATTATTTACTGTGTTATTTTTTGCAGATAATCAAGAAATGGAACACAATGAAATGAACTTACAGAGTAAGTATTTAAAACTTTGCATAAATTAAAACACTTCAGACTTATACAGTCGTATAGATTTGTGACGGTTTCAGGCAGTGATCCAAAGGGGGCCCACCCGACTCAGGTTCCCCTTTTGAATTGGACGAGTATTTATTTGGACTTGAAAATACTCATTGTTTGCATTAAATTATCTGTGGAAATTACCTCTCAGATACCCAGGAAATGCATGGTGTTTGAAAATTGGCCTGGGTAGGATCCTAGACCTCTAGAAACAATACAAAATTTGGCACTGGACCACCTCTAAATAGCCTCTATGTATAGCGCTGCTCTTATTTGATTAGTTAAGTTTTGGTCAAAATTGATCGGCCCTACAGTCTATTTTATTAAATTTAAAATGTATGTGTAAATAATATATTGACAATCCATATTCCAAAATTATAAAAGACTCTGTTTCTTCTCGCCTTGATTTTTGTAACTTACTTTGAAGCATGCCTATTAACAGTAACAAACAGGCGCTCACACACATTTCCTATTATTTATAACTTTCACTGGCTTTCCATTGACTCCCACACAAAATACGACATTCTAATATTAACTTTTAATACACTTATACAAACAACCATGCTTGAGCTGTTGCGCAGACCGCCTACTTTTTACTTGCATCTTACCCGCCGTATCTGTTTGTCAGTCTGTTGTACAGAGTGCCAGTCTGTACTTATTTCTTACCCACCATTTGTCTGTCTGTCTGTTTTACCTGGGTTTTTCTACCGCTTTGGGTTGACTGATTTCAAAGAAATTTGGTAGTCATTTCAACGATTGCCTAACTTAGTGTGTCCCATGTTTTGGTTAAAATCAGACGATAGGTGGTACTGTGGTAGTAAAAAAAATCCCTAAATTTGTGTACTTTGCACCAAAAGCTACTCCTTCCAGGCTTATAAACCAGTGAGGGTGAACAATCCTCATACTTGTTTCTCTTGAATGTTGCAGAATTGTTTTTGATGTGGTATTTTTATACAAGTCTATGAATTATGTTTCAATTGTCCTTTGGTGTATTTGTGTAATGTTCCGACTGGTACTCATAGTAAGTGTCTGCTCCATGTTTCACATGGTCATGTTGATTGCACAAGATGGGGAATTTTCAAGCATTTACCCAGTGATTTTAATTGTCTACTTGATACCTTCATTTGGAAGGAATAGATTTGTTCCATTATAGTTTTTTTAAAGCAAGGTACTTAAATCTATGTATTTGTTATTAAGTGAAGGTTAACATTTAAAATTTAAAAAATTTGTTTATTATATATTGTATTTATAAGCTTTTAGTGGCAGTTTTCATCGCTGTTGGTTTGAAATGAATAAAATTAAATACAAAAATAAAATAAAGATACATTCTCTGTAAAATTACACACCAAATTTTCAGTAACAGCCTCATTCGCCTGTAGCACCCCCTTGAACTTGTGACTGGCGCTTTGTAAATGGTCGTTTAAAAGCTTGTAATGGTTATTGTTAATACTGATCATAAGTATTTCTTGACATAATGTGAATCTTGCAGCTAATAGTGGTAATCAAGTAGCATCATTTGCCTGGCATCCAACACATGAGAACCGTATCCTCAGCATCACTCCAAGTGGTTTACTCAAGGAGACTGTGGTAGCTGACCTGATGCCAATGGTAAGGCCATTCAGTGATTTTAATTTCATTTACTCAGTGATTCAGTAACTCAGTAGTTCAATACTGAATTTGAAAAGTGATTTTATTATTTATCTTTAAAGCACTTAAAAACTGTTCCCCTAAGTTTATTTCCGATCTCATTCAACATTATGCTC
>JAOTQE010077117.1:0-16154 GCA_025631205.1 Nesometra sesokonis
CCTTCCCCGACGGGGGGGGGGGGGGGGCTTGCCCCCGGCTCCCCCGCTGGCGCAACCACTGTGGCCATCATGATTGTGGTGGAGTTTCTGAAATTAGCTATAGAATTCACAGAAATAGCATTTTGAAGTATTTTTAAAATTGTTTTTCGAACCCAGGGGATGGAGGGGGTGGGGTTCAGTTCAGGATGCCACTACACCTCAACCATCCATCCGTCACCCTCGTAATCTAACCACCACCAAAAACCCTTGTCCATCACTTCTAACCCTCTATATGTCGACTA
Source organism: Nesometra sesokonis (assembly GCA_025631205.1). Taxonomy (NCBI): domain Eukaryota; kingdom Metazoa; phylum Echinodermata; class Crinoidea; order Comatulida; family Antedonidae; genus Nesometra; species Nesometra sesokonis. Next base: position 282 of record JAOTQE010077117.1, read on the forward strand.
GACGGTCATTTTGTTTGCCTGTCAATTTTCTCGATTGACAGTTTTGAAGTTTATTCATTAAACCAAAAATAGTTCGTCTGACATTGAAACGTGTTAAATCAATGGAGCGTGAAAGATGCAATAAATAACATGAGTTAACGATAGTATTTGTATATGAAATTATGTTAATGACGCGAACATAACATAAATATCAATTAATAAGCCATGTTTTAATTACAGCCAACAAGATAGTTAAATTACATTAATTACGTTGTGTTGTTCTAATGTATTTTATCGATTCACGATAAGAAGAATGCACATGAAAATGAATAACAAATTAATTACGGTACATGAATACAGGCCCTGGTTTGATCAATATTAGTATTGAAATCTTTAAAGTAAAAAAAAATAGAATGAGCCTCAGCAAGTTCCTAAATGAGTAACGATAATGGTTTCATCCATGAAAAAGAGAAGGTTACACCTCCCTGTTCTCACAGTCCGGTCACAAAGTTGTTCCTCTACATGGAACGTGGCAATGGCTCAGTATCAACTATGGGGAAGTCCAACATTTGGCTTATACGCACAGTGGGGTGTGGGGGGTGAGGGGTGTTAAAATGAATACAAATGCGTACAGGGGTGGGATACAGGCTAGATTTTATATATGCATATTGTACGCACGCAGGTTAACACCATTATCATCTTTTGTTTTAGCAGCAGTCTAGAAGCGTATCAACTACATCAGCTGTGTGGCTCGCAAGCGATTGATCCATAAAATTGAGTGTGTACAGGAGTACTTTACTCGCAGCAGTGAGTAAAGTACTCGCGAGACAGTGATCAAAACAGGGGAGGATTCAGCGGAGCTCGAAGGAGGGGGAGGGGGTGTGGGGCAAGGCCCCGATGTCAATTTGGACAAACACAATCCTTGAGATTTTAACAGTACACAGTAGGCGTGGGTCTAGGGTCCGCCTAGTGCCCGGGAATTTTTTTCGCTACAGATGTTCTCAGGTGCACTTTTAAAGATCCAAAGTGTGCAAAAAATATTATTTTGCCGAAAAAACAAGGGCCGTCCATTGCTCCTCTTGGATCCGCGCCTGCAAAATGTCTATCGTGTTTAGTAATTTTGATTATTAGAGGCAGTGTGCGGTAAAAAGTGATGCCGAGCAAAGCACTCGAGTGTGCGCCGGGCATTTTTGTACGCGCGCGTAACAGTTTGTGTCGATTTTTAAGGCGGTTTCACTGGCAATATAAGCCTATTCTGGAATGATTTGAATACTGATTGGCGGGATGAAACTCATTTGAAATAGAATTGAAATTATTAAAAACAAAAACAGTGAAAGAAAGCAATTAGTGAGCTGACGTCCATCGTCTCTATTTTATTTATAGAAATAATAAATACACCACGGCACTAAAACAATTTAACCACCGATCCTATAATAAAGAATCTGTGATCTAATTAAGTGTAACGAAAGTTGAGCTTTGTAAAAGTTATGGTATACAGTAACTATAGAGGGCGTTATCAGTTGTACTAAAACAGAGCCATATCTACGGATCTGTACTAAAACAGTCGTGATATAGTATCTACTCGGACTGATAGAATCATTAACTTTATTTGTTACATATTAAAGGTACAGGCCATATATGAAATTGATAAAAAAAAGTACTGAAGAAATAATAAAAAAAAAAACACAATAGGCCGAATACAACAGTACAGGCCTGTGCTGTTATTAATAGACCTATACATCCGCCACATTTCAAAACTAACGTTTTTTATTACAAAACTAGGTTTAGTTTACAGAAGTCCATGAAGAATTTTCCGGTGTACCAGCAGAGTAACCTAATGCTGATGTACTCCAAATCTAAATGTCGTATAATTGGACCATTTTAATGTTTGATCAGTTGTCAATTCTCATTACCGATGAGTTTCCAGTATTCTGAGGAAATCATTTGCATTTTACAAGTAGGCTACCCAGCTGCCTGTTTTATAATTGTTTTTGTTGGAATTTGCAACAAAATATTTCATAGCCGGTTTTCGCACATGGTCATTGGGTACGTTTCAATTGCATTATCTTTATTTCATTCTTTTCTTGTATAGAATATAATGACAATTTTTCTTCTGAACCTGTTTATGATAATCGATAATATGAGTACTTAAGTCGGTTGTCGCATAGGTATGTAACGTTTAGGCCTAATGTTTACAAGCTAAATATTTTGTTTTATTTCCTCCGCCGAAGATTTGTTAAAAATATGCTCCGACATACATCGACGTACGTCTGCTAAGTAGGCTACATTTTAAATCTTAGCCTGAGTTTGATTATGTATCATTTCTTAGCTTCTTTATTTTATAACGTGTAAACCATGTTTGTAGTCTTATGCATGATGTGACCGCCTGTACACCTTCGACGCATGCGTATTTAGCCTCGGAAATGTATCAACATTTTTTAATTTTAAATCTCAATTTTTCTCAGTTTTTGGCCATTCCTTCTCAGTTGTAATCAGGAGCCGATCCAGAATTATGAGTTAGGGGGCTTAAACTCGATTAGATTTTGACAAGCAATTTAAAAATAAATAAATAGGCCTATATAAGTAAAATAAAATAAATTTAATTGTCCATTAGGCCTAATACAAGGCGCGGATCTAAGGGGAGGGGTAACCTGACCCAGGTCCCATTTTGACTTGGAGGGTGTGGGGTTGAGAAGAGGTTTAAATCCCTATTATGTACAGCAGCTGTGCATCTATTTTTATTACTCCTTTCCCATATTTTCACTAATTCCCATTGTAGTAGAGTAGATTTCTCAATTGATTTTGGTAGTATTGGGTGTGCTAAATAACAGAAAAAGTCTTACAAAATCGGACCACCGGAAAGTGTTTTTCCAAGATGGCCGCCAAAATGTTAAAACATGGGAAATTAAGTAATTCTTTGGATGATACCAAGGTCAATGGAATCTATCACATAAAAACTGCACTTGCTATATGACTATCTTACCCCAACTCAAAAAACTCAAGATTTTCATATTTTTTAAACTATAGGCGAACCCTTTGACGATTATGATGTAATTAGGCCTAATGACCCATTAGTTACGAAATTTATGTCAACAAATGGCAAATTCAATAATCTAAATAATAATACAAAGATCAAAGAAATTTATATTACGCCTATCCCAAATACTCAAAATGTTCATGTTTTTTAAACTATGTGAACTTGACGATTATGATGTAATTAATGACCCATGTCAACAAATAGCAAATTCAATAATCTAAACAATAATACATAGATCAAAGAAACTGATCACATCAAACTATTTCTTTCGCTATTTATATTACCCCTACCCCAAAAATTCAAAATTTTCATATTTTTTAAACTATAGGCGAACCCTTTGACGATTAGGATGTAGTTATGCCTAATGACCCATTAGTTACGAAATTTATGTCAACAAATGGCAAATTCAATAATCTAAACAATAATACAAAGATCAAAGAAATTGATTACATCAAACTGCATCTTTGGTTATTTATTACGCCTAGCCCAAAAACTCAAAATTCTCATGTTTTTTTAACTATAGGTGAACTTGACGATTATGATGTAATTAATGACCCATATGTTATGAAATTTATGTCAACAAATGGCAAATTCAATAATCTAGACAATAATACATAGATTAAAGAAATTGATCACATCAAACTATTTCTTTGGCTATTAATATTACCCCTACCCCAAAAACTCAACATTTTCATATTTTTAAACTATATGTGAACTTTGAAGAATATGATGTAATTAATGACCAATTAGTTATAAAATTTATGTCAACAAATGACAAATTCAATAATCTAAGCAATAATACAAAGATCAAAGAATGATTACATCAAACTGCATCTTTGGCTATTTATATTACCACACTCCAAAAACTCAAAATGTTCATGTTTTTTAAACTGTAGGTGAACTTTGACGATTATGATGTAATCAATGACCCATTAACTTACGAAATTTATGTCAACAAAGTGCAAATTCAATAATATAAACAACAATACAAGGATAAAAAAATTGATTACATCGAACTGCATCTTTGGCTATTTATATTACCCCTACCCAAAAACTCAAAATTGTCATGGGCTAACTGTTGTAAACGTGTTAAAACATGGCAAATGCAATCATTGTTAGGATGTCTCCATGATCAAAGGAATTTTTCACCTAGAAATGCACTTAATGATAATATTCGTATTATTACCATACCGAAAAATCTCAATCTCAAAATGTTCATATTTAAATAAAAGATTGCGCCTATTTACGATTTATGACATAACTAATGCTCTGATTATTATGTACTTTATGCTAAAACATGGCAAGTAAAATAATGTTTAGGATGATACAAAGATCAAAGTTTTTGATGACATAAAACTGAGCTTTGTAGGTGACGTCAGGGGAAATAGTTTTGAAATATCGCAAAATTAAAGAAATTACAAATTGCAGATGGTGGCCATCTCGGACACCATCTTAAATTTATTTATATCAGATCTGCTCTGATCACATTAAGGATTATGCCAACTGATTTACTGACCCATAAAATCATATTGAAAAAAAAAAGAGATCGCATTAACAATTATAGGTTTTTATGATGGGGCACCATTCTGGCGGCCATCTTGAATATATTATATTAATCATTGTTTCCAAATTGTTACAAATGGCTTATTGACCGATAAAAGCTGATATTGGTTTTCAAAAACCGTCATTAGAGTACAATTTTTAGCTATTTTATGATATGGCGGCCATCTTGAAAAAAGCACTTTCCGGTGGTCGGATTTTGTAAGACTTTTTTTCTGTTATAGAGTACACCTAATACTACCACAATCAGCTGAAAAAAAACTTTTGTTGCAATTTTTTGGGGTTACGGCCCTTTTGAGCTATCTTTACTCTACTTTTGAAAACCGAGAAAAAAGTGTCGGGTCAATTTTAGGGTTCCCCCACTGATAAATATTGATTTCTTTCTTATGAGACGTACGGGGATTTGTAATTATTTTGAGAAATGGGAATTGGGGGTCAAAATTCAAATTTGACAGTTTCCAGTCGTTGTTGGTTTAAACTACCATTACAGTGAATATAAGTAATTTGAGACCAAAATTACTTTCTTAGGAAAAATAGTTACGGTGAATGGCCCAAATAAGAGAAATGTGAATTTTCAAGTCAAAGGTCAAACTAGGCCAAGTCTTAAAAAAAAATTAGTTTCGATGTCTGCTTTCCATTTTTTTAAATCAGCACAATAAATCATACTAATGTTTGTCAGTTTGTCTGTCTATTTCTCTATTCCTCCCAGGTCCTTCGTCCGATCTCCAAACTTGGTGAGTGGATGCAGGTTCACTGTGAAATTAACCTTGGAGTTCATTTTTGGAAATGTCAAAGTCACTGGGGTCGTCCTCCCAGGTCCTTCGTCCGATCTCCAAACTTGGTGAGTGGATGTAGGTTCACTGTGAAATTAACCTTCGGGTTCATTTTTGGAAATGTCAAAGTCACTGGGGTCGTCCTCCCAGGTCCTTCGTCCGATCTCCAAACTTGGTGAGTTGATGCAGGTTCATTTTTGGTAATGTCAAAGTCACTGGGGTCGTCCTCCCAGGTCCTTCGTCCGATCTCCAAACTTGGTGAGTGGATGTAGGTTCACTGTGAAATTAACCTTTGGGTTCATTTTTTGAATTGTCAAAGTCACAACTGTTTTTCGCTAGAATCCTTGGTCCCATCTTGGCCAAACTTGGTGGAAGCATGTAGGTTCAGACCAGAATTGCCGATGATGTTTCATGGGGTCAAAGGTCAAGATTACGGGATGGGTAGACTTAAAAAGCAAGAAATACCACTTTTACCTAAAAATCCACAGTCTATTTTAAGACTGGTTAATTTTGCTTCCATTTGTTTAAACTTATTTTTTTCTGATGTTCAGAACAATGAAACAAAAAGACGGTTCTCCTTGTAAAAAATGTTTAATAGCTTATTCTTAGATACAGAAAATGAGTTAATTTCTTACACTGTTTTATATCATGATCTTAACAAAGCTTTTTCTACAGTCCCCTCCCCCATACCACCCTTGTAATAGATTTACATTTTGGTTAACACAGTACCACATAATTTTGCCTAGATCAAGAAGGCTTTTTACATTTACAGCAGCTTCGACAATTATTGTATATTCGATGCTATAGGCCATCGATAGAATTTGTTTCTTCCCAAAACCTACTTAATGGATTTTAGGAGTACAGGTCTGGAGAACCTTGCAAGGCCTGGAGAACACCGCAGCAAATTTTTAGTATGCTATATTCAACAATGGTAACAAACGAAGTTAAAAAAAAATTATTCAGATTTTACTTTATGTTAATACTTTGGGGAAAATTAACTGTTTCCTTCCTGTTTGGAATTATAAATTTCAAGTTTTTATACTAAAACCAGCAACATTCCTTGTAATCAAATGAAGCTGGATTTACGTGGTATCCAGTAATGATAAAACCAAAAATAGGTCCCAGTTGAGTCCATTTGTCCAATGTGAACGCAACTAAGCTCACTGTATTTTTAGACGAAATAACTAGAATTGCATTGTGATCGGATGTAACACTTCGGAGGAATTCAACAATTACATACACATTTTTTTGGCCAAATTTGACCACTCTTGTTGCTAGGTGTACTTCCAGCTTGAACACCTCCTACCCCTTGTAGGACATTCATTGGATAAGTAGATCCAAAGATATACGCATTTGAGGAAATGGCCCAAAAAGCAATCCAAAAATAAATAATCTCATAAAATTTGTATGGACACCTTCTTGCATGAACTGACCTGAAAAGTGTACTATAGTACTCATAATTGTTCAACTAAATTTCTCAAAAATTTGACTTTACACCTACTTGTTGATCAATTTGATCTCACCTACGATGCGATTCATTTTGTGGTGAGACCTCACAAGGATGAACAATTCTAATTGTATTCCCGATCACCACAGGTATTGATTGGTCAAAATCAAAACAGTATAGTTTTCTCCCCAGTATGGTTATGTAGATATTTGGGGTAGGGGAAAACCCAATCCAAAAGCCATGCCTTTTGGACAATTTACCAGTATAAATTTTTCAATCGGGAGAACACTGTAGTATACCCGCTATCATTACACAAAGTCACCAACTTGGGCTTTAACAAAGCGAGTTTACGGTTGGGTGTGAACAGGAGTCAACATTTGGATTACTTATGATTTTAACCAATGGCATCGCAGCCGATTGCAATACAATTCAAGTCTAAATAAGGTATACAATAAAAGTGACTCATGTATTTAAGTTAAATTGTAATGTAATACATTTTTCGATACTGGTCATTTTTACTACATCAATCTTGCTAGACTTTAATTTAGAAAGCTTTGATCTGCAAAGACTTAATGCACAAATTAGGAGAGGGCATGTCATGACTTATAATATCCTAAATTAAGAAAATAGTAACAACAAAATTTCCAATACTGTATGCGCATTTACATAAATCAAAAGCAAACTATTAAATACAGAATTTAATTTTACAACCTTAATATGTGCAAGAAATAAAAATATAATATTAAAAATAATGAATAAAATAATAGGATATATTGTATAAGTTACAAAAATTAGAATATATAACAACTATTAACCACTGTTTTTATACCACCAAATGCTTAAAAAAACATTACAATATAAATAATTTCCTAGTGTAAAAACATTTAATTCATATTATCAAGTTGTTAACTTTCTTGTTTGTTGTCAAAAGTGTTTGCTAATTTTTAAATAATAATGTACCTGTCTTTTTACCCTATATACCACATTACATCCATTAGAATCCCTAATTGGGTCATTTACCAATCGAATACAAATTACCCACAGCAGGCACTCCAGAATTAGAGCATTGGCTACTAATAGAAGGGTTTTTTTTTGTGTTAGGCTTAATCTCAACATTCATGTACTCAACCTTGAGGTATTTAAACTGATATGTCGCATTGCCTTATTAACAAAGTACCTTAACCGGTAAGTATATTCAATACTGCAGATGGCCTCGTGAATGCAGGAGGCACCCCACATCACATGGTCCTTACTCAGTTGTTAATTGTTACTTAGAGGCCAATAGTTTTCTAACCTCAGCCCGAACCATGTAAGATGGGGTCAAGTGGTTTGGGTGCATGAACCCCCATACAAATATGAATTAATCATTCCACATACTTTTCTAGCAATTTTAAAACCTGTCCTCCTTTACCAGGATGTTTTCTTACAGTTGAGCTTGAGGGGTGAGTGTGTGGTCCTCCTACCATGGTGCGAAACATTTTTTAGAAATTTGACATGAAATGGACTCTTTTTCGGCACTTTGATAACCAGACCGACCCACAGGAAAACCAAATTTCCTGCTAAATCAGACATTTAATGAAGTCTGAAAAATCATGATATACAGGTAAACACAGGTAAATTGTACTCTTTTTAAAATGGATGATGGATTTGGGAATGTCAATTGTACACATCATCACAGCTTTTTATATCTTATATTTTATGATTTCATATGTAAGCACATAACATATTGCACCTCAGGAAACTAAATTCAAGGCACTATTTTTGAATAGTGCCTTTGCGATGAATACACTATTTGTTGCGATGCAATGGCGGATTCCGGGGATGTCAGGGGTCAGCTTAAAAAAAAAATGATTATAAGCATCATAGTTATCGGTGCACGGGGGTGATTTTAACAGAAAACACCCACAAATACACACAAAATATGGAAAATAAGGTTTTTCTTTTTCTCTTGTCAAACCCAAAACCGAGAACACAGCCACCTCTGTCGGTGTCCCCCTGTCCTGTGGTTATGATACATTAGGTTCATAGTAAATATCTGGAACTCCCTTCTGAGTTATAATTAATATATAACAATCTTTAACACAAAATCTTTGACTGTATGTAACAGTAATACAGTAAAATATTGTAATTACAATTCACTAAATATTAACAATAAAATTCAGTACTTTTAATTATTTTGAATTTAGTACAAATAAAAGATAGTGATACAAGAACAATATTAACATAAATGTTTAAAAAAAAATTAACAGTCAATTGCACAAGTTGCAGAAAATGAGGCATGTAAAGCTAGCCTAGTGTTTTAATCTTAAATTAAAGTATGAAAAAAAATATGGCAGTGCCAAGCCAATGAAAGAATAAGTAAAAAAAAATGAAAATTGAGTTATACATAATATGAAAATCCACATTATTAATGATAATGATATTATATTTGTATAGCGCTTTAACAATTGTCAATTGTCTCTGCTTAAAAAGTAGGAGATCAAAGAGAAATTCAAACTACAGCGAATTAAAAAGCTGCGTTTTTAAGAGAGTTTTGAATACTTCAATTGAAGGAGCATCTCAGATCAAAGTGGGAATTGTTCCACAGTTTAGGAGCTGTTTTCAGGCGACTTGGTGGAACAAAAAGTAAAGATATACTACAGTAGTAGTCGGCAAGAGAGATCTCGTACAGACTAGAGATTTACGTTTAATTAAATTGGAAATAGTGATTTATATGTGATTAACATTAGTTTAAATATATTATCTTTAATACACAAACAAATTCAGTTTCATATGATGTTTCCTTGTGAAGTTCTAGAATTTATGTAAATTTTGAGAAAAACAGCATTTAAAACTATCAGTTTACCCTAAAGCCGGGCACTCACTGTGTCGTGTGATGGTCACATGACTAAACCGTCGCTCACTATGTCTGTGGTTGCCAGACGTGATGATAGTCTTCTACTTGTTGACTGAGGGTATTTTCTTAGTGTTTCAACAGGAATATCACTAAAAAACCTTTGGCTGACTAGTAAAAGACTGTCATCACGTCCAAAAATTACATACACAGTGAGCGACAGTTTAGTCGTGCAACCGTCGTGCAATGCAGTGAGTGGCTTTAGTAAACAGGGTCATTTTAAATTTCATTTTTAAACATTTTTTTATCATATAAGTATCTGAAAATGTTAAAGTTTAATGAAGTTAAAAATAGAAAAAAATTTTAACCATTTTTATGTTTTTGCCTAGTGTTGAAAATTAGTTTTGCGACTTATCCCTATGTTGACTTGGCTCTGCCACATGTACTTAATACAGGACCTGCCTATGGCTAGTTGCATTAACTTATCTATTTCACAAAAGTAATATAACTTATTAACATTGAGGTCAAGCAATTGTATAATTTGTTTTTACAAGAACCTCAAATGTAACAATTTCTTACACTCGTAAAATTTTGTTAAAAAGGGCATACAGTGTCAGTGTTAACCAGGGTAGATTCTATGCAGACGGTGTGTTTGCACCACAGTATGAGGCAAGTCATGGTGGCTAAACCACCAAGTTGTTGCACAGGAAGTTATTGAGAAATAAGCAAATAAACAATGTCCATTTTGTTCCATAACTTTGGTTACAGATGTTCGATTTGATAACTGACCCCTCATTTTAAAGCTTATAACAAGTGTAATACGATTTCAGCATTATCCCTATTTATCGATTTTGCGACAACTAGGTGGTTTTGCCATGCTTCGCCCCAATATTATTAAAGTATGGTGACAAAAACTGAGTTTGTGAAGGGTTTGCAATGAAATTTCAGCAGAGATTTATGATATATGTGAGGTGTCGTGACACAATGAGTTGTGTTGTATGCCAGGTGGTTTTGAGATATCCACAAAAATTGCCAGAATGTCATAAATTGATAAAAATGTGATTTCTGTTTTGTTAAGTTTTTGTAATTATAAGCATCCCGTTTGTTTATTTTATCCAAAAATCTATAGCAAACACCGCCTAAACAAAATTGGCATAGAGGGTGTGTCTTTCAGACATAATTGTAGAATGCTCTATTTATATTATTTGGTTTTTTAATCTTTAGTTTCCCAAGCCCCAACAACCCAAAATATTGAAAATTAGTATTGGCTTTACTTTTAAATGTTCATATTTTTTGAATTTTTCAGTATCCCAAAAATTTTAAAAGAAATAAAGGTAGACTGAACTCAAGCTTTAAAAAAAATACTGTGCTTGGATAACAGGATCTTTTAAGACATTAATATAACATGTACATTATTTAAATTATTGTGTGCCATTTCTGGGCACATATACATATTAGCAAGCTTTTGATTTGCGACGACATAAAACATGAAACGCACGTAGAAAATAAATGCACTCTTCATTCAACCGATTTTAATATCGACGATGTGCACGTTGGATGTGACAAACACACTTTTGAACTTTTTTAATTTTTAAGATTACTTTCTCTAAAATTAATGCAGAGAGTTTATGAATTTATGATGGTATTAAACCTCACTTCCATCACCATTGTACCTGCTTTGTGGCCTGGACGCAAAATCACATGATGACTGTCCAAGATCCAGGGCGACAACTCAACGCACATAGTTTTGCCATGCGCAGTGGTGCTAGCATGACGTCAGTACATTTAAGTTTTACGTCGTCGCAAATCGAAAGCTCACTATTTCCCAAACATTGATCATGGGTTCTTGCATAAACATACCACCCCCGGATTGTTTTAAACAATTTAGTTTTATTATTATGCTTCAACAAGTGAACATCACTATTACAGTAAACAGATTTTTTTTCTTAAAGAACAAAACACATTTTACAAATTAATTTTCTTGAAGCTCAATTTTGTTTTTAGAGCCTATAAAACATACATTTTTTTTCAAATAATGCTGTAGATATAAAAATAACATCCACTGTATATTAATTTCAGTAAACTATACGCAACTAGCTGGGTAGAGCATGCTATGTATATAAAAATTTGTCTAAACCTAGCAAAGCAGAACAAAAAAAAAACACCAAATTTATAAATATTGAACCTATCATTCATATTTCTGCAATAAAAGAAATGTAAATAAAAATTCATAAAATGTTTTAAATTTTCAAAATTGATAACTATTTATCTCTTAATTGGTTTAGATTTAAATTTTCTTTTCAGCATGGTTTTAAACTTTTTATTTAATTTGAATGTGTCTAGTAGCTGACGGTGCATTAGCTTGGTCCTGTACGTTTCAAACTGTCAAAGTATTCTTGTTGAGATTGAGCTAGGATTGATGCTACTATTGCGTCTTCAGTGTCCCATGCTAAATAACCTGTAAAATACAAAAGAAAAAAAGATTAGTAAAAGAACAGTGGCTAGGGCACATTTTTGTTATTCTTATGCGTCCATCAGAACTGGCAACAAGTTACATTGCCGGCATAGTATTGTAAACTTCGAATAGTGGGGGGTCCTAACACAACACACTCATAGATGATGTGATGATGGGTCTGTATTTGTTCACAAAGACAGAGGTCAGAAGCTTCAGTCCCCCATTTCTTCATACTCGTTGCGAAATGTCTAGTGCCAGATTGTAGTCTGTAAGGTTACATTCACGCCTTTTGTTGCAGAAGGCTAGGGTACTATCAAATGTTGGTCGATTGGTGAATGGTAAATGCAGAGGGCATCATAATCCATAACGAGGTTTGTGGCTGCCTTACGCATAGGTGATCGAACAAATCATCTCAGATAATGACTATAAACTATAGGCCTATAGTACTTGTCCCAAAACATTTTTTCCGAGTTATTTAACTCGGAAAAATGTTATGGAACAAGTAAAGGTTACCCCAGTTTACTGGTTCACACAGTCAATATCGATGGAAGTGGCCCTACAAATGTGGTCTACTTAGCATATTTAATGTTTTCAGAATTAATGCTTTGATGTGAAGATTAGTTGGTTGAATTTACTATACAAAAAGATGCCCCATACATCAAATTCTTTATTATTCCGCATAGTATTTCTTAATAAAATTTTGATTTTTTGTCTTCTTTCGACCTGAAACAACTTGTGGCATCACAATTTCACCACGAATGTAATTGGCTAACTTTTGGATCTGCTGATGCAATCCAAACAAAAACGTGTAACAGACATAGTGACATTTTTGTTTCGTTATTGAAAGATTAATCTAAAAATTCATTCAATTTTGTATTATCTGATACTTCTTGTTTGTTTTCCATATTTTCCTCATCTTAGTTCATTTAACGACAAAGGGAACAAAATAAAAAAAAGTGTTTTGTAGGCCTTATTTGACAAGTTTTCATGAACCCTCTCACTTTCCCCCCTGAGGGCTTTATAAATGAGAAGGACGACAATAGGGAGATTTCGCACAAGTAACGTATAAGTCTAACACCTTGAATACTTGTCACAGTTGGTCAGTATTTTATGACAATCATCAATTATTCTAGATTTAATTTTGATATATTTTTTAACATATTTAGCAAATTTCAAAAATAGAAGTGTGATGTATCCGTTTGCGTTATCCTATTTTGTAAAGTTCCGAAACCTCGCTAGGTTTAACCGAACTGCCCAAAAAAGTAAACAAAATAGTTTGAAGGGTGGTTAATTTGAAAGAATTTACTGCTTATGAAGCTTTGTCATGTAATAGCAGATTTTTCTCATCCTCTGAATTTCTTAACTAGCTGTTACCGCAATTCTTTTATTCCTAGTTGGATTAGGTTCTATAACGAAAATTTTCACAGAATGTTTTGTATATTAATTTTCTCTTTATTGTTATTCCACCATTTTTGAATGATACAATCACATGAACATTGTAATTTCCTGTATGAGGATGAATAAAGTACTATCTGTATCTGTAGTTGAACTTACTGTATGGGCCGTCTGATATGTTTTGCATTTGATTTGTAGGTGATTCAGCATGTTGACTTGTACTTGGTGCAGCTAGCCTGGCGCAGGCTAATGAAGACAGTGATGATTCACTACTACTGGCGCAATCTAAAAAACACACAATGATTTTAGAATGTTAAATAACATAGACATCAAGATTTTAAAACTACATTGTTCCTCTAACTAGATATGAAATTGCACAGTGGCTTGTTGCTTCCTTTTCAAACCTGCAATTCCAAGATTCTGGGTTTGAATTTGAGACTGTAAACAATGTTAAACAATGCTACTCCTGAGAACTCATGAGATACAATTGAACCTCCCTGTGTGGACAACTATTCAAAAGCCTGTTTGTTCTAATTAGTGTACAGTTAAACCTCTCGTAAGCGGACACCCCCCATAACAGACACTAATTTAAAAAAAACATTTGTGCTTCCTATCTAATCCATGCATTTGGTACCTCTCTTAAGCGGACACCTCCTGTAAGTGGACGCGGACACTTTTTGTCTTAAAAGATCAATTTTTTTGCCTCCCATAAGCGGACATCTGGAAAATGTTGTGAATTTTCTATACAACAAATACAAATTTCTGTACAAAATTGTATTTGTACAGTAATGTCTGATCATCCGTATTGAGAATTGAGAATCCGTACTACTTGGCATGTCTGCAATAGCTTCTGACTGACTTGTTTGTATCACTTTTACTTATTTTCATAACAGTGCCAAGTTACATTGCGTAACATGTGGATCAGCTAACTCATCAAAGTGATGAATTTAAATTTAGTTAACAATCATTATAATACCTTGCACTGTACCAGCTCCACTGGTGCTGGCTAATGGACTTCTAGGGGGCGTATGTTTCGTCTGCTCGTGATGACTGGTAGAGCAACTAGGACCTGAAGATGGTCCAGATCTATGCCGTGGGGAATGTCCTCCTCTGTGGTGGCCCTCTTCCAATACCATTTCCCTACGATGAGGTGGATCAACAGGTGCTGAACTACAAGTGGCACTAGCAGTGCTTGACTAGAAAGTAATAATTCAATAATGATAATGATCAGCCATTTGTATTGTACCAATTAGCATAGTGGACTAGATTAATTACTTGCTTCTCCCTACTGTAACTGTCATGTCCTTTGCAGCTACTACATTAGCGCACATCCTTTTGCCCACGACATCAGTTGTACGGTTTTCCTTATAGTACACATGAGCCATCTGTGTACACGGGCCGATGAAGAGTAGACAATTATAGATCAGTAGACTACAAATTGAATCAACTGTGGTCCCTAATTTCAGTTTTCATTCTTAAACTGAAACACCATTGTACTATTTCTCATATACTTTACATTTGTAGGAATCACTTGTTAGCCGTGAACCCTAATTTTATTTACTTAAATCCTGATGGTCAACCCAGAAATCACTATCAATTAATGCCACTAGTAACTGGAGAGTGGGGGTAAATATTAGGGGTAAGTAAATATTTAACTTTTCCATAGGCCAACCAAATACTTCAAACTGATGTGAGCCCTGCTATTTTAAGATACCATCAAATTTATAAGGTATTAAAAAGAATTGATGCAATGTTCAATACAGTGGGGCTTACACCAGTTTATATGTTCATATCACAAACTGACTTTGATTCCATGTTCAAGGTTATACTAGGGAGATGTCCACATCACACACTGACTGAGATTAAATGTTCAATGTAGTGAGTGGGCTAATACAAGGTTAGGTAAAGTACATAAATTATTAGTAATTATTAGCATACAGAATTTTTGGTTGCCCTTTTTTCATTGTCCTTAAGCCATTGTAGGTATGATTCTCTCGCAACTTGTTCTTCAATGGCCTCTGACGTTGCTTCCCAGTCGGTTGCTGCAACCTTGTCCTCCATCATTGTCTGCTCGATGGCGGTATTCTCAGACATTTTAATTGCATCCTTCATTTGGTTACGATCAGCCAACTGTAAAATAAAAGTATTATACAGCACTTATATTATTATATAAGTATTAAAATATACATAATATCTCAGAACAAGAAAAGGTATCGCATTGGCTTTTTAGGTCCGCACGAAGCAGACCTTAGAGGCTCACTCATTAGCTGATCTGCTACATAGCAGATCAGCTATTGTTGTTGTAAGGGACCTTTTCTTTCTTTTTTTTTTTTTTCTTCTTTCTTTCTGTCACTTTTTGTTCGACGATTATCTCAAATTCTACATTACCTATTA
>JAOTQE010077128.1:0-16153 GCA_025631205.1 Nesometra sesokonis
CCCCCTAGCCCCCCCCCCCCCGTAGCGCCTCCACTGCATGTGATATGTTTCAAGAAATTGGTCACTAAACTTAAACCATCATCGTCAGGGCGTGGTCCGTACAGATATAGAAAATTGCTATGTTCTAATGTATTGTGAAGTTGAAAAAACAAAAGAAACCAGATAAATAAAATAATATTGATGAACAAAATTAAGGTATTTCACAGTTTTGATGTAACACAGCTATAAAATATAACTTTCCGTCACTTCACTTCGCGTTCTAACGCAAGCTACTACATGACAATAAAATTATAGCTCTCGAGTTTTAAAGATCTATTACGGACCACAAAAAATTATCCTACTGCACCTTCTGTAGTAATTTAGTTACAACACTATCAGTTTATTAGCTGAAATATAATTTATAAAGGGAAAATGCCGAGATAAGATATCTGCGCACTAATGTAGTCTCCAATGAAAATATAACGGCACTGACAATATATTTTCTTAACAAATTAAAATCTTCACATTTCTAATTAGATAATAATTAAGATTACCGATTCGTTTTCTGGCAATTGGTTCCAGATCAGGTTCTACGTCACCAATTTGCCGACAATATTCTTTACATTGGTCAATATCTTGCAAATGTCCTAACACATCTTGTTGCATCAGCTACATAAAAAAAAAATTAAAATTGAAATGTTAATTTTTAATATATTATTTTGAAATGAATAAGAACAAAGATGGTAGCTGAGAGATTGACAACAACAACAACATCAACAACAAGAACAACAACAACAACAACAACAGCATCAGCAGCAGTAGCAGTAGTAGTAGTTGTAGTGGGAGTAGTGGGAGCAGTAGTAGTAGTATGTGGCTTCACAATTATTACCCCCACGTCATTGGAACAAACGTCCATGGAATACAATCCATTCCACAATGTTGCAGCTGTAATCAGCGCGCATGGCATTTAACTCCAAGGTATCCTTCTATACTCCTGAGTGGAGAGAGACAAAGTGGATGAAGTGGCTTGCCTAAGAACACAAACAGCTGACCAGTGTGAGCCTCGAACCAATGACCTCGTGACTGGAAGTCCGAAGCGCCACTGCTGGGCCAACTGAAGAGGGTAATTAGTTCTTCTTTTTCTTGATATTCGGCCAAAATTTGGTAAAGCCTTAAATCTGAACAGGGACACTTCAAGTATTAATCTTTTTAAAACGATGGCTCTAGACTCTTTACTTACAACTAACTTGACTAATCGTAAATACCTGTAGTTTATTAGTTTGTTGCTGAATACTGTCACCACTTGACGTCAATTTGTGCAGGGCTATTTCAGTATCGTGCAACCAGCGATGGAATTTATCTGAACGATCCTCAAACAACTGCTGGAGACTAATGAGTTGGTTCAATCTGGATAGGAAGTCAATGCTTCCGGTCTTTAGGTGGTCGTAACGTCTTGTAACGGTAGTCAGACGCTCAGATATCACGTTAAGACTAGGGTATGAAGAAGATTGAAAGTCACTGACGCTCGCTCGGAACTTAGCAAGTGTCTCTTCGTAGTTCTGAAATATAAAACATGGTTAAGGATCGATTTAAAACTGAAGTACTCATTTTTTTGTGTCACATCTAACAGAAAAAAAGAAAATAGGTATTCAGTATAATAATTATTATTCAATATAGTTTACTTGTATTGATTTGAATAATGATTAATGGTGTTCAACTCAAATGTTACAAATATTTATGACATATCCGTTCCCGTTATCGTAACTCGTAAGGTTACGAAACCTCACTATAATAAATAAAACTAGTTAAACTAGTCAACTATCCTTGAACTTTGACCCCGTTCCCGTAACCTTGACCTTTGGCCCGTTCTTGTAACCTTTACCTTTGAACCCGTCCCGTAACCTTTGATTCCGTTCCCGTAACCTTGGCTTTTACTCGTCCAGCAATCTTGACCTTTGACCCCGTTTCTTTAACCTTGATTTTTGACTCCGTGACCCATCATGGGCAATTGTGGTGTCAACCAACATGCTTCCACCAAGTTTGGCAAGATGGAACCAAGGAGTAGCGAAAACAGTTAGTTGACATTTGACCCCAATAATTTTGACCTTGACCCCGTGACCCATCACCGCCAATTCTGGTCTGAACCTACTTGTTTTCACCAAGTTTGGGCAAGATGGGATGAAGGAGGAGCAAAAACAGTTATTTGACCTTTGACCTCAGTAACATTGACCTTTCTAAAAATAAACCCCTCAAGGTCAATTTCGCAGTGACCCTGCATCAACTCACCACATTTCATGGAGATCGGGCCAAGGACCTAGGAGGAGTAGAGGAACAAGCAGACAGATAGACAGAAAGACAAACATTGCTCAAATTATAGTATAGCTGTAAATTCTGACCTTTGATAATTCTAGCATCTTTTCTCCAGCTTTAATAATAAACTTTAAATCAGCCGAGTGGTTTAGTACATCGTCATTAAATTGTTTCTGCTGCGCAAGTTGCTTTTGCATTGTTGGTAGGTCTTTATGTACTATCTTAACCTCTCTTTCCAGGTGTTCTTCAGCTGTAGTCATCCATCTTTCGAAGTCTGTAGTCTCCTCTTCAAATTTTGGCAGATCCTGAGAGGCTATCTGAAGCTGCGTGAGACGTGCTCCGGATTCGCTATTTACGCGGTTAAACCGATGACTTAATTCCGTGTTCAGATCTGTAAGATTATCTAGTTCATCTTCGCAAAGTCTAGACTGATACTTCCGCAACATTTCTTGTGCATCTTTTATTGCCTTAACAACAGGATTCTGATGTTCTTGGATGTCATCCAGTATAGTCTAGATGAAAAAAAACAGATCAAACCAAACAATGTTACGTCTAAATATCATTTTCCATTTAAGATATCGATATATAATAATTAATCGCGATCTCCCATGTATAATAGGTTGAAGACTAACGAAGGCATCCACTTACACGATTTGTGTATTTTATACAAATAACCGCCATTTTATGCAAATGTTAACCAACTCTATATATAGAGTTAGTTATATACGACATTGTTGTTAAGCGACCGCCACCTATCGGTGAGCATTTCGCTTACAGTCGTCAATCTGAAGAGAGTGTTCGTGAAATGAGCACTGAAACTTTCAGTCAGGTCAGTTACTTTTTTGATTTGTCAAAATTGAAATTTTATAAGAAAGTTTAACACTTATATTATTGTGAAAGGCCTACTTTCATTAAATTGTTAACAGAGAGCGCAATTAATTGAACAATATCAACCTTCAGCGTTTTAAGGAAGTAAGCCGATGGAAATCAAATTTTATTTAGAACTAAAATAAAAAGTTTTCGTAACACGATAGCTACGAATCGAGCTTCATAAAAAAGATGAATTGATTCAGTGATTGTTTGATTGATTGATTGATTGATTGATTGATCGATTGGTTGGTTGGTTGGTTTGTTAATTGGTTGGTTGGTTGGTTTGGTTGGTTAGTTTGATTCATTAATTGGTTGTGTTGGTTGTTTGATTTGGTGGGGGGGGGGTGGGTGAGAATGGGTTGGTTGGTTGGGTTTGTTGATTGGTTTGATTCATTGATGGGTTGGTTGGCTGGTTGGTTGGTTGACTGGGTGGATTTGTTGGTTTAGTTGGTCGGTTGGTTGGTTGGCTAGTCGGTTTGATTTGGCTGGTTGGTTGGTTACTTGGTTTGGTTTGGTTGGTTGGTTGGTTGTTTGGTTGGTTGGTTGATTGGTTGGTTGGTTACTTGGTTTGGTTTGGATAGTTGGTTGTTTGGTTAGTTAGTTTGGTTTGGTTGGTTTGGTTGGTTAGTTGGTTAGTTGGTTGGTTTATTGGTGATTGGTTGGTTGGTTGGTTACTTGGTTTGATTTAGTTAGTTGGTTTTGTTTGGTGGGTTGGTAAGTTGGTTAGCTTTGGTCGGTTGTTTGGTTGGTTAGTTGGTTTGGTTTGGTTTGATTCATTGATAGGTTGGTTAGTTGGTTGGGTTTGGTTGGTTGATTGGCTTGTGTTTGGTTGAATTATTAGATGAGTACTTCGAAAGCTCATAAGTCGGAATTAACAAGTAGGTCTAATAAAAAAAATCAAATATAATTACCCTATGATCAGTTAGCTGTTTCATAAGAATAGGTACTGAATTTCCCATAGACTCTTCAATTGCAAGGTTCCTCTCTGCCTTTCTTACCCAATCCAGGAGATCTTGTAAGAACGTTACTGCACATTGATACTGCTCACTTAGCATAGCCTAAACATTGAAAATGTTATTAAGGTTTTGAATTACTACTCTTTGTGTCCATAACAAATTTCAGGAACATATTTTACTAGGCTCTATTATGTTTCTATTTATTACTGTCGATTCCAAAATCGATATTAATAGAAAACAAAACTATGTGATTATACATGTTGATATAGCAAAACACTTATTCGGCCAAAATAGATCAGTGTAAATTTGAAATCCGATCAACATGTCCTTGTTTTTATATTTGAGACAGTGCACAATATTATTATCTTTTTATCGGATACTTACTGAATCTTGCTGGCTCTGTTCTAATTCATCAAGTACCGCGTGTGAACTTTTCAGCCACTCTGCTGAATTCTTCTTCAGTTGTTCGTGCACACTCCGAAGTTCGGTAAGATGTTGTTGAAGTCCTGTGTAACAGTCAGTGCTAAGAGTATCGTGGTTCTCTCGAAGGAATGACTCGCCAGATGTAATAACACTCAGGATAGACGGATCTATTTCATCAACCTCTTTACACAAAAGCTGTCAATCAGAAAAATTAAAACTATAATAAATTGTTTCTGATTATCGATTAGAACAGTATAGTCAAAGTTAATATTTGACTTTTAAACTACATGTATTAGAATCTTTCTTTAATAAGTTTTACATTATGCTTTAGGAACTTCTTCTCGTCCTCTTATTGTATTGTCAAAGGGTTACAAAGAAAATAAATGAATGTTGTCATTGTCAAACAAAATATTTTCTATACGTCAACAATAAGGAATTCAACTAATATTTTATAAAGACAACGTAATCACTATTATTCATTTTTCATCTGTAATTCAAATTGAACTATGTAAATTTGGCCAAATATGATGTTATCTAGAATGAAAAACACTAAATCCAAACAACCTAAAGACACTTTTTCGTAATAAACTTACAAGGAAAGCATCGATTTCTGCTGACAATTTATTCAGCTCACGACTCGTTGGCTTCTTCTCTGTGAGTCGTACGAGAAGAGTCTCCGCAGACACTTTGATGTTAGTAACTGATTCTCTTTTGTTCAGCCAGAGTCGAATCAATCCAAGGTCTTCAATGAATCCAGAGATTGTCCTCTTGAGGGCTTCATACCGACGATTTATCAGGGCAAGTTCTTTGTCAACTTTCGTTTCTCCAATATCTATTTTACGATTTGGAAATGATAGATGAAGAAGGTTTATTTTTTGATACTCGATCTACAGTGACATTAAACAAAAATTACGATGAAGTTATATTTTTCTCTTTAGTAAATACGCCCTCTAATATCAAGTAATTAGAACTTTTGTTCTGGTAGATGCTTAAACGTATTTACGTACAAATATACAGCATTACATGTCAGAAATATAAATATAGTAAATGTCAACATTAAACTCTATATGTATGTTTACCTAGTGCTCCGTCAAGAGAACTAGAGCTTTTTGCAGTGGGCCAGTCAGGCTGTTGGCCTTCTTCGACTTCGGTTGATTTCTGGTGAGTGCGGGTAGCTATGCTGACTTGATGTTCCCTTAAAAGATTATTCAAAGTTGAGGCTAACTTGTTGATGTTCTCAATCAATTTCTCGTTGTCTGCAATTTCTTTCTGAGTAAGCTGCCAAAATAATGTGAATAGTTAAATAAGAGGCATATCTGTAACAGTATTACACGAAACATCGTATTTAATCATGAATGTTCTGTCTTTTTATTAAAAATTCGTTGATACATCTTATTGTTAAATATTAAGTGTCATTGAATAGGGGCGTCGAAAAGGGGCGTCACATGAAATGGGAAGAGGATACTTCCCCTATTTTGGGCTTTTTATGACTATGTGTAAATTGTGTACAGGACCCCAATCTTCAGGTACTTACATGCTAATTTTATTGTTTTTACCTCTTAATGGGGGGGGGGGGGGTGTGCTCAAACAACCCAAGCACCCATGAACACTGCTTTAAATACACATGTAAAGATGCACCAGATAATGCTTTAAGATCAAAAGAAACTGCATTGACTTGCATATGTTCAGTAATTGTTCGTTTTACCCAGATATAAATGTAACACCGTTTTACTTCAAGGCCTCGAAGTATCCCCATTGGAAAAAGCAGTTATTTTTTTAAGGTTATAACGTATTGGACACTGTTATGGATACGTGAGCTAATATAAATGACAAAATATTCAACTTTACATCAACCAGTACTGTTACATAGTGTCAAACGTACCTTTAATTGTTGTAACTGCATATCGACTGTATGTTCATCTCTTGTCTTTAATGTAATATTATCAAGGTTATGTTGCATTCTATCTAGCCATGACTTAACATCATTGGCCATATTGTCGTACCGTTTTTCTGTCAGCTTACGTTGGTCATATTGTCCGCGTCTATGAAAAATATAATTCAACTCAATTAATATAATTAAGCAAGAACATACCCTATGGGGGTCTTCTGTGGCTAATTAGAGATGATGTCAATTTTGACAAACACAAGTATGAGATTTTAACACTAAACTGATGGCAAAAGGCGTGGCTCTAAGGCCCGCCCAGGGCCCGAGAAAATTTTTCTCTTCAGATGCTCTCTTATGCACTTTTAGAAGTCCAAAGTGTGCCAAAATATTATTTTGTCAATAAGAAGGGAGGGGGTCCGTTTGCCCCTCCTTAGATCCGCGCCTGTTACTGTGCGTTTGTAACGTGCGAATGAGCCATTCTGCACACTAGACTGCTTAACCAGTGCCAGAATTAAGCTGCTGGGGGTATTAATGAGATCAATCTCCTCTAAAATTAACTCGATTTTTTTATGGATATAATGAGAATGGAATAATAAAAATACACACACTGTCTGGTCGACTGAGATAATTGCTACTCTGCAAAAAGTAATTGTTTATATAAAACAATATAAAAATTAGTAATTCATGCAAATCAACTTTGACAAAATTCCATCGACTTCCCAAAAGAAGTAGATGTCCGGTGCTCGACGTGGTGTCTATTAGGCACAAACAGAAAACTCACAATAACTGGAAAAAGTCAATTGTGGCGATCGACAAATCTTGGCAAATTGAGTAACTCGTAAGATTCAAACTGTTTTTATTGTAAAAATTAATTGTAAAATAATCAAGTAATATTATTTTTAAATATATAAAGTTCATAGTGAATCACGTATTCTGTTCCGTGTTTAACTTCTTGACTATTCGATGATTATACTTCGATCTTTCTCAAGAGTGGGAGTGCAGATAGTCGGGAATAGGAAAATTTATAAACAATTGAGATGCGACTATGTCTGAAAGCTATTATATAGTACACACAGTCTCATCCCAAATATCCCCATTTTTTCGGGGCATTTTTACTCTCACAAGCAAGGCAAGACAAGACAAGGTAAGGTAAGGTAAGGTAGAGTAAGGTAAGGTAATGTAAGTTAGGTAAGGTAAGGTAAGGTTAGGTAAGGTAAGGTAAGATAAGATAAGATAAGATGAGATGAGATGAGATGAGATGAGATGAGATGAGATGAGATGAGATGAGATGAGATGAGATGAGATGAGATGAGATAAGGTAAGGTAAGGTAAGGTAAAGTAAGGTAAGGTAATGTAAGTTAGGTAAGGTAAGGTAAGGTAAGATAAGATAAGATAAGACAAGATAAGATAAGATGAGATAAGATGAGATAGGATAAGATAAGATAAGATAAGATGAGATAAGATAAGATAAGATAAGGCAAGGTAAGGTAATGTAAGTTAGGTAAGTAAGGTAAGATAAGATAAGATAAGATAAGATAAGATAAGATAAGATAAGGTAAGGTAAGGTAAGGTAAGGTAAGGTAGAGTAGGGTAGGTAAGGTAAGGTAAAGATAATCTCAACAGTTTCTTTTAAGAAATACCACGTCGTGTACTAAAATCATTGTATATTTATTGATATTTTACCATGCAGACATTCAAACAGAACAATATTATTGTCCTACCTAGTAGCGAGAGCTGCTTCTAGAGAGGCCCAGTTGTGCTTGAAGTTCATCATCATTGCCGAGAGCTGTGACGTATTATTGGCACGCGGATGATCAAAGAGTTCTCGCGCTTGGCCTAAAATCTTTTGGTACTGGAGCTGTTGACGGTTTATTTCTTGACCGACCGCCTTGAAAAAAAATCATAATGTTATGCTGAAGTTCAATGTTACAGACAATCTTTATACCATAAACTGTTCGTATCTGAAAATCTTTTACATAACACATTCCCAAAGCACTTTCAAAAACATATTCCAAGATAAATGAATTCGTAATAATATGGTTAGATTATTATAACCCCAAAATAAAATTTAAAAACGATACATCAGTTATTTATTTCTAAGGGTATGTACTATAATCGAGGGTCGGGTCAATAACCGATGTCGTTTCTTTTTTTCAAGATACCAGTATCAAAAATACAAATATTATTTAGACAATTAATTTAATTGGTATATCGTTAATGCCTTAAATCTGCGTTAAAAATCATGGTAAAACGTGGTTATACAAAAGATATTCATCAAAATTTTATTTATCGACAAAACTCGAATGTCAGGGCTGTTTTGTTTTTGTAGAACATTTTCTGATTAAACTTCCTGTAAAATTCAATTAAATTCAATTCGATTCAACTTTTATTTCGGAAGAATGCATCCATATTAAAAACAGATCATCTTGTGTTAAAACAAGTACGTATACAGTAATTACATTAATAATGTAACACTTACACAACGCCGCCCTCTTTTACTTTATAAAGTAAAGAATTAATAGTAATAGTTAATGTTGTTTTTAACCGAAAAGTCTTATTACCTGCAACTTATAATCCATATCTGTTAAGTTAAGTTCAGCAATATCAGCAGCCTCAAGCTCCTGTAATAATGGCAAAAACCAACTTTCAAATTTCTCTACTTCGAGCTCAAGATCTACCAATTTATTGGAGAACATTTGCAGTGTTTGTCCATGCTTTCTCAAATTTGTTATCAAGTTGCTGTGTCGACGTCTGAAATCATCCAGTTTGGATTGGTAGATGGTTCGTTCTTCTGGTTTACCTGAGCTGATGAGTTCTGTGGTAGAACTAACAACGGACTCTATTACGTCTTGATAATCATTAATCTCTTTCTCAAAGACCTAATGTAAGACAAAAATAATATGAAGTATACTATATTGATAGCAAACTTTCAAGATATTTCTCTTATTTACCATAACTTATTGACTACTAAGATTTATATTCGTATTCGTTCGAGATATAAACAGATGATTAGTATTACCCTGTATTTTTGTAACCTGTCCGAAAGTGGTTCTTTCTTAATGACAACGATTGTTCCCTTTTCCATCTCGAATTCCCTCTTCTCTTTTTCTTCCAGCCATCGGATGAGGTCATCAAGATGCTGGTTTTTATCAAGTCCAATTCGCAACCTGTGAATTCGGTCACGAACACTGGCTTCGAGTTCATTGTAACGTTTAATAAGATCATCTAATAATAAATCAAAGAAAACATTAAATACCGTACCTTCGCATTTCTCATACACCCCACGAACTGGAATATGTTTGTAAAGGACAAAGTACGTAAATTACCTAAATGGAAAGGTTCATTTAAAGACCTACACTGATTTGTAATTCATGTTCTTTTAATTGTTAACATGGTTTGCTATTTTTGTTTTTTTTTTGCTTTTTCTTACCCAAAGTTCTGTCCACTTCCTCTTTCATGACCTGATGGGAATGCACAAGGTATTTCCCATCATCCTTCAGCTGATCAATGTCCCTGGCATGATTTGTTACATCGGCGTTAAATGTCTAAATACAAATTTAAAATAATATACTAAGTATAAACATTATTCAAACAATATTATTAGTCACAAATTTAAACGCATTTAAACTACTAATTTTGAAAGTTACTATTCCCTAACCTTGCAGTTTTCAATTCTTTGCTCAACTGTGTTTCTATCAGTGGTTGCGGGTTCTCTGTTTAATCGAGACATCTCATTTTCGGCTTGGTGAAGCCAAGAGTTTAAGCCACTGAGCGAACTTGTGAAAGTTCTATGCTTCTCTCGGATTTTATTCAGTTGATCATGCGTTTCTTCACAGTTTGTCTGAAGCTGATTGAAGTCGGCTGTCAATCTGTTCAGACGATCACGGATGTACGTTGGATCAGCCGGTTCAACGTACGACCTGTTAAACTGGCGCGAAAGGGCTGCTTCACGGAAATCCTTTAGTATATCTTTATATTCCTAATAAAATAAAATAATAATTTTTCAGAAAGCTAACATAATATATAGAAAAATATTAAACGTTTAAACTCAGGAATTCGTTCAAGTACCTCGCTTTGTGTCGGTTGGTCGGTCGGTTTCAATTACGAAGTTCGATACGCTACTTTCCTGAGTTATTTTTGATGATTTCAAACTCAGTATACAGTTTATCAGTGATGTATGATAGTCTACCAACGTTTGGTCGGTCGGTCCTTCGGTCGGTAGGATTAACACTCATCTTACTAGAATTTCGATCTTGTTTTAATTAAAAACCTATGTTTTAACTATAAATAATTACCATCGGTAGAACTGGTACAACTCACCTTGCAACTAGTTAGGTACATTTGACCAGCCTCATTAATATCACCCAGACGCTTTTTATGAATTTTAACTTCTTTTGATATCGCTTCAAGATTAGCAGCTAGTTTTTCAACATCTTTTTCATGGTTTATGCTGTCTTCCAACGATCTAACATCAGATGAAGCTTTCTCAAACCATATATCAAATGCAGATACATCGTGTTCGAATGCTTTCAATAAATCAAGTGCGCTACC
Source organism: Nesometra sesokonis (assembly GCA_025631205.1). Lineage (NCBI taxonomy): Eukaryota > Metazoa > Echinodermata > Crinoidea > Comatulida > Antedonidae > Nesometra > Nesometra sesokonis. The sequence continues at coordinate 10,975 of JAOTQE010077128.1, forward strand.
AAGATGCTTGTCGCGCACTCTAATCTGATTTTGCATACGGTCAAAAAAGTCATTCATTCGGGACACGTAGTCGTTGAGCGCGTCGATCTGATCAGATGCCAGAGAACTGCTGTTCATGTTGACGAATAGCTGCAGACTATCTGTGCAATCTCTGATTGCTCTTTGGTGCCCCTGGGCGTTTTCGTGTACATCCTGAAATAAAAAATTTGCTCTTGACGTTAGGCGAACGCTAGTTAATGTTAACAATTAGCAGTTCCGATTTACATAGCTTATAAAGTGAAACAAATTGAGTTTCTAGCATAGAACAAGCATGGGCCTAACATGACTGATCTAACGATAAAGAATTTAAACCACAATCGTTGTACCTACCTTTCTAATGGTCTAATTTTTCATAGAAAATAAATATTACCCTCTAGGTATATATATTTCCTCAACATTTGTAGGAGCTTTTTACTTCTCTAATGGTCCCAATAATGCAGGTGGTACAGCAGGCACCACTACTTAAATCGGCTGCTGGTGGCTATACCAGGAACTGGGCTAACCTCACTCTTTTTCGCGTCCCATGCGAGTTGTATGGCCGAGAAATTAAGGCTGGGAAACCGTGAACCATAGCAAAAACAACTACTGCCCTGAACAGCTAAGCATGACCCTTAGGAGAGTAGAAAGTCATACAAATGTGTAACACCTGGTTCACAGCGCCATCAGCATCTTCTAGGTGGATACTGGCGCTTATATAAATATACACCATTATCGTTCTTTGAAGTCCACATGATAGTATTGTATTACCAGGGAACAGTTCCCTGGTATTAAAATGGGTTTATGGTTAATATTCCTTTTCTGAAGCTACAAACCTTAACCTCCTCTAGTTGCAATGTTAGAGGTTTTGATTGTTGAGCTTGCGGCTGCATAGAGCCTAAAGTCTGTTCAACATTTGACATCCACCTCAGAAGTTCAACAGCACCAGCTACCTCGTCTTGGTAAGCTCTCTCCAGAACCTAAAAGTAAATTAAATACTTTAATTATCTAAAAATATTCATCATGTTAAGTTCTTACTCGTCTCGTGTTTCGGCATATTTAGACCAATATCCCTATGTTACAAATATTTGTCACAATGAACAGTAGTTAGTTAACAATGGAATTTTCTATATGCAATATACAAGAGAGTTGGAGATTGATAATTTTCCTTTTTATTTCGGATTTAACAACGACTTTAGCCTGATAGGTATCGATATATTTCCATTCTATGTAATTATAAACAATCTGTTCATACATAAGAAAATAACACAATTCTCGTAATTCGCTTCCCAATTGGCTCAGAAACCAAAAGGTATTGGGTGTGGAATGAGATTTTATGCCTCGAACAAGACACCATTCATAGACGCCTGTTTAAAGAGAGACTATCTAATGTGGCTGTAGAGTTCGCCTAGACCAGTCTAACTTCGGTTTGAAACGTTAGAGAAAATTTGGAAATATTATTTAAAGACGACTTTGACTGTACACATTAAATATTTTTGTATATAAAGGTTTATATGTTGTAAATGTGTTTGTTAAATTTGTATGATTAAAACTAGGTTTAAAAGTGTTATTCATAAACATAATAAAATTTAATAAAAACGAAGTAAATGATTGAAGAAATAAAATGACATAAGTAGTGGAGCGGCTCAAAAAGATTTCCGAAAATAAATATAAAGTATGTGTTTATACATAATTTTGGGATACTAATCATCAGAGGCTAAATGTCGAGCCTATCACGGTTCATAAATTTGAATTCTACCTCTGATGGAACAACATTCCATCCATAAAATGAGCGCACCCCATACGCTTTACGATACCGAAAATGGAGATACCTGCCATCCATATGAACCATCGTTTTATCAGCGATCATTGATGCTACTACATAATTTATATATAATTATTTTATTATACTTACGTCTTGGTTACCTCGTGTAACACTCAGGTGTTTTTCGACAGACGATTTAAAGTCTATCAACCACGCCCACTGGCCTTTCATTGCAGTTAAGTATTTCTGTAAAAATAATAAATGTAATGATATTGAGTAACTTAGCACCTTATACAGTAGTCTCAAATGCAATATCTTTAAACTTAACTTAAAAGTTAGAGATGGCTACCAGATTTATGTTCCCCAGACTAATGAAAGGCTGAGGAAATTTGTAATGATAGAAGTGTGAATACCTTGATACATTCGGAACCAGGATGATCTTGATTTATCATTTTCTCTCCTCTCAATATGATCTGTTGAAACTCATCCCTGTGTCTTTCAATTTCACCTGCCAAATTCTGAAAAATTATAACAAAGAAAATTTAATACTTAAAATATACCACTAGTCTGAATATTCATGTTGGTGGATTTTGTTTGTATTTTACTAAATAAATCACATTTGGTGGCATCCACCCTTGGAGAACGTCCATTTGGAAATACACACCGTCTTTTGATAAATAATAAACGAGGAAAATTAAAATAAAGGATGTTATCTAAATTGTCCATTATTGTAGTGTTCGTTAATACTGTGTCAATTTACTTCAAAAAATGTCTTACCACGATATGATCCTCCATCTCTTTGATAGTAGGATGGGTGTTTTCCCACTGTGATTCTATCTCTCCAAGACCATCCAACCAGGATAACTCACGAGTTGCATCTTGTGAGAATTCCAGCAGAACCTCCAAAAGATGCAAACGACGCATAGTGGCGTCCAAGAGCTTCTGATATTCTGTTTCTAACTGGTGGAGTTTCGAATCGTACTTCTTCAGCTCCTCTCCAGAATATTTGCTGCGGTCCCTCTGACACTGATCCAGGTTAACTTTGTACTGGCGTATGTTCTCTAGTTCTAAGGACACTTTGTGATAGAGTTCTCTGATGCTGGAAACGTCACTACCATATGACATTTTACTCATTGTAGTCTAGAACATAAATGTATGTACGTTAAATATATTAATACTACAGGTTTTAGATGACATTAGCCACTATACTTTGTTTAGAATAATGCATGGAAGAGCTATAATTCACATGTTCAGTTGAAAAATTGACATTCAGTTGACAAAATGGAGATTGGGGGATGAAGAAGATAATAGATGGAAGAAAGAGTAATAAAGTGGCAACTAAGTTTTGGCAAAAGAAAAAAAGGAAGGCCGAAAGTAAGATAGATTTATCATCATATCTAGAAATAACATGTATGAGAAAAGCAATCAACAGTCAAAATGTAAGGTAATTTAGGTACTGCAAAATCTCTAAATAAGGGTCTCCGGGCAACTTGATCGCTGCTACCTTTCCAGTTGCCGTTTTCAAGGTACGTAGGTCACCACAATCAAGGTAGTACCTGTCTAAGTTTATATACAAGATTATAATGTGAGTAGTCATAGATTTTTAAATTATTCTGATATTTTTGGTAAATAATGATTTAGTTTAGGATACAAATCGATTTCAACTGAGGCAATTGTGTCCAGAGAATGAGAGTAATGTCAATAATACAAATACATGTAATAACTTTCGTAATTGGTCTTCTCACACAAGTCCGATTCCACCCTGCACAAGAGATGGCTTTAAGTGCATACATGTACATACATACCATGAGTTTTTGTATCCAGGCAAGGCAGTCTGTTAGGAAGATGTAAATCTCATCTTTGATTATAACTCTTTCCTCTCGACGCTCTTCCTTCTTTTTTGATATGCTCATTCCTTCTCCTTGTGTCTTGATGAGTGTCGAGTCTTTTTCAGATCTGCTCTTGATCTCAAAAGTACCAAGAATTGTGCATCGTTTCTGCAGCTCTTCGATTCTATGAATGTACAACAAAATAGTTAATGACACGCGCGTGAAGTGATTAACCAATAGGAGCGCTCGCAATTTGTCTATAGACGCGCATATCAATTTTGTGTCTCTTCGTATTTCCTTTAATTTTACATTTTCCATAAGTTTACGATATCACATCGAATTATTACCGGATTAGATATCCGGATAAATACCCTCATCTCGCCACAGTTGTGTCCTATTTGAGATTTAAAATTTAACAAGCATTGGTTTATTATCATAATATGGCCAAGCTGGAAATATATCTTCTGACATCGATTTTTTAATGTTTGCCACATAATACAACTAATTCTGTGTGTCTTTTGGATGTATTTAGTTCTTATTTGAGAAACTAGTTATGCCCAGTTATTTTCTTGATAATTGAGTGTACATACTAGTATCGAGAATTGTGGCGAGATGAATCCGCTCATCTGGATGTCTGATCCGGCCACAGTGCATTGTGAAGCAATCTAAAATATTGAAACTAGGCCTTCTGAATTTTAATTCAATACCATAACAGTGTTATAACAACTAAGTTTTACGCATTTCTTGTTCAATAATACCGATCAATTAAAATTGAAAAGACGATATAGTTTCCATTAAGATTCACTATAGTAAATACGTTATGATTTTTCTTGTGCTACCTTTCTTGAAGCCTCTCCCATCCTTGATAGCCATCTTCATGCAACTGATGGACGTTTGTGTAAAGTGTATGGATGTTTTTATCACATGTCTACAAAAACAAAAAGAACAATATTTTAGAAGCGTCCAGGCAATTTCATCCTTTACTTGGTCGGTTGGTTGGTCACTTTTGCAATCTGTTGTCATTACGGGTTTTTTTTTAACGTAATGGCAACACATTTCCATTTTAGACGCATCCCAGCATCTCTATACCTCACTCTGTCGGTCGGTTGGTTGGTCGGTTCATCCTCATTAGTTATTCAAGACACTGTCCAATAGGTTTGAAATTTAGCTGGTAGTTTCTCTGAATGCGTTTCGTTCATCTTATTTGTTGTTTGGTGAGAACAATGCTATCGAAGAGTTTTGAGAGAGCCATAGAGAAGACGTCATACAAATGAAGTCAGAAAGGAGCTGAAAGTTTCAAGCGAATGGAAGCAGAAACTTAGTTTTTTGGTCACATATACTATGGTAGTAAATATTGATCAGAATCAGAATCAGAATCAGAATCAATCTTTATTGGTCCAAAAAAGGAAATTTGTTTTGTTGACAAAGCTCGTACTAACACATTTAAAAACATACAAAAGCATCATATTTGCAGACATTAAAATTAAAAAGAGTAATGTAAAGACACAAAAATATATAGAAAAATATAAACCTATAAATTGGCATGTTATAAACCTATAAATTGGCATAT
>JAOTQE010077139.1:0-12064 GCA_025631205.1 Nesometra sesokonis
GACGATACCCTATTCAGGGATGTAGCTAGAAAAATCTAAGGGTAGCCTTGCAACAATGGAAGGGTGGGTGGCATGGTGACTAAAAACAGTATTTGTACCTTTTTCAGAGGCTTAGGGTGGGTGGCAGGTTGAATTTAGGCTAGGTGTAAGGCCTTAAAATAAGCATTAGTGTGGGTGGAACCATTTTAGGGTGGGCGGCGCGTACACCTCCGCCCTGCATAATTACATCCCTGCCTATTGACATGTATTTTGACCCTCCAACCGAAAGACAAGGATGAAGGCAATGTATTACATCGAACTGGGGACCAATGGGTCTAAACAAAGTTTATTTTAAATGATGGTACACATTATCTCTACATATAGATCTTATTGTCTCAGTGGATTACATTAGACTTTTCCCCTAAGGGAAATTGTTGACTAAGTATAGATAATTCAAGCAGGGTACCATATCAGAGTTCCCCTACTGTACAAAATGTCATCATTATCTCTTCCTGTAATTGTATAGTCTCCAAGCATAATTGCGCCATATGTTATGATAAATCTGTAATAAATATGTTTTAAAAATATTTTTTTTAAAATTAGCATAAAATTGTTTTTCGAAATGCTCTTCAGAAAATGTACTGAATACTTGCAAACAAATGTATAGCTGTTTAGTAGTCTAGAATCCATACCAATTAAATGCTTACATATTGGCTAGGTAAATTTTCACAATCATGTCATATTTGAGCAAACAAAATATACCTGGCTAGTAACTGTAATCATCTTGACAAATAGCATTCCAAGGTGGTGCTTAGTGTGCAAACAATCCAGGGGAAGAAAACAATATTCTAAATTACTGCCCCCCTCCCTCCCCCATCTCCAAGGAAAAGAACTTAAGACCAAATACTCTCAAGCATGAAATAGAGGAAGTAATTTTTTTTTTGCTTGTCAAAATCCTATCGTCATGTTGATTGCCCCCTTCCCCTCTCCCTGTTGACAGAAAGTTGTGCTACTATACCGCTACTACCTGCAGCTTATTGGGCTTGAACATGTTATTCTAAGCTCATGTTTTGTATATATACAGGAATTGCAGATTGTAGTATACATTATTGATTATAAATTATAAGATGTTATTAAATTATTTCTAATGATTATTTAATGCCTGACTACAATTAGTTACCTAAGCACATCCTTTTTAAATGCATTGACCAGAAAATTGTAAAATATTTTAACAATAACTAGACATACCCCCACCAATGTCATAATTCTTTGCTTTATAAATTCCCCAATGACATAAAAATATTTTGTAAACATATTTAAACTGCATCAACATTAAAAAATGTGAAAAAAGAACAACAAATGGTATAAATATTTAAAGTAGTACTGTACAGCAATAAAATAATATGTAAATTAGAAGTACTTTGAGAGAGCATAAACCTCCGCCAAGCGCCCAAAATCCTCGTGAATGCAGCTTTAACAGTTTACAATTTCTGTAAACACAGTCCTTGATTTTGTGGATTTTTGCATGTTTACTACAATGCTACTGTATAGCTTTAATGGGTTGTTTGTAAGAACGGCAGTGTGTAGAAGTTAACAGTAAAGATGACTGCGATCTGGCTAATTATTTGCTTTTATGAAAAATCTGTGTAGCGTGATGTCCTTCTACAGGTACAGATACTGGACACTGTATGTTTTCCAGAGGCCCCCACAGGCACATGCGCCCACGGATCTTTACCAAAATTTTATCAATTTTTCTTTGGATCATTCCAAACTTCCCTGAAAATTTCGTCAAAATCTGTCAATTAGTTTTTTATCTTTTGTTTTATTTGATGTAAAAAACAACTGTCCTCTAAACTTAACGGTCATTAGTATATGTCCATTAGGCCTACTTATTTATTTATCCACTGTATGTGAATATTCACACAGTGAATTAAATGCATAAAATAAAATTATAGTACAAAATTAATGGGGAAAAAGAAAAACCAACCCGTGTTTAAAAAACTACTAACAAAAATAAGGTGCAAAAAATCACTACCAATGCCGGGGTTTAAACTTGGGGTTGCCAGGTTGGAAACCAGTACACTGACCATTCTGCCAGTGCAGTGGCATGCTGTATTATGAATTTAAAGGATTTTATATTATGGAAATGGTGCATTTTCAATCAATGAAATTCACTTTTGTCGATTTTGACCCAGTCATAACCCTTTCAAAACTTAATCAGCTTCAGATCGTTAGTCAACGAATAAGGTAGCCAAGTTACAAGATTTTCTGATAAAACTGACTTGTAGGCTGTTCATAGACAGACAGACAGACAGACAGACAGAAACACACACTTCCACACTAACAGTTAAATAGGAGCGAAAAAATCCTTGCCAACTTCATTGGCGATGGTAATAATAATATGGCAGCTTTAATTCTGATAACTACTGTATCCACATTAAACAAGTTTAAAAAATTGGTATTTGGGTTGCAAAGATGTTTTCCTTTAATTTTTAATGTTTGACAATACCAGCATATTTAAATTTTAGACATATTTTAAAGTATTAAATTTGAAGATGTATAAGACAGATGAACTATTAATCATTAAAACTCAACACAAACGACAATTATTGGGCAATTAAATAAAAATCACCACCAGTACCTTCATTAAGGTTGTAAAGGAGGCCAGCAAAGAGGCAGTCGGTAAAAACTTTATATTGCAAACATGTATTGTAACAAAATATGAACATAAAATCTACAATGTTTGAACAATATTTACCACTAATTTTGCATTGCTAAATGTAATAATAAAAAACAAAACCTTCAAAAGAAGTCTTTTACAAAAAAAGAAGAAGTAAACGGACACCCTTGTGTCCAGGAAAAGTGTCCGCTTACGGGAGGTGTCCACTTACGAGAATTTCGGCCAATAGAGGGCCAAAGTTATAAAATTATACGTCCTTGTCTCACATTTCATGGCCATTACTGTATGAGGACGATTTTGTACATGAATGTGTATTTGTTGTACAACTGGGAAAAATCACTAAATTTTCTGGGTTGTCCGCTTATGAGAGGTAAATTAACATACAAAAAATTTTAATTCTAAGAAAAAAAGTGTCCACGTCCGCTTACGGGAGGTGTACGCTTACGAGAGGTATGGAATGCACTGATTAGATAGGAAGAACAAACAGGTATTTGAATTCGTGTCCATTATGGTATGTGTCCGCTTACGAGAGGTGTCCGCACAGGGAGGTTCACTGTAAATGGAAATGGACATTTCATACTTAATTGGATTGGTTCAAATATGTCAAGTGATAAAATATAGATCTTAGGTCTTTCATGTTATCAATTTTCACATATTAAATTTGTATTATTATTTTTTTTGTATTTTATCTTTCTTTTTGGGTGGGAAAACTAACAGTATTTTTTGAAGTATTATGTTATGTTTTGAACTGTTTTTATTAAATCAAAATGTAATTTTTATTAAAAAACACTCCATTCTCATTCTAATACGATTGACAACATGAAATTGACTATATGATATGCTGGATATTTTGTTGTCCTTCTAGACTGTAATGCTTAAAGTCAAGGATGACGTCATCATTTTAGATCTAATGCTACTTTGCTTTTCCAAAATGATCACCAAGTTCTAATTAATACTATAGTGTTTCATGCAGCATTACACACTTAGCAAATTTATGTAGAACATCACGATGCATGCTGCTCATCAAACAATAAAACTACTCATGATGTATGCATCGTTTTCGTTTGCGTACTTAGCAAGTAGCAGTCACGCAATTGCAACTATATAGTTTTTATGCTTGCTCCTCAGAGAAAGGGTATTGGAATTGACTCTTTTATCTCTCTGTCTGTCTGTCTAACCTTGGTCTTCCATCAACTCCAAATTAAAAAGAGCTATATTCCAAAGATGGGATACACTGTTGTATTTTGTGTATCTTTTTTAAATTTGTATATATACTTCATTCATTTTAGCCTGCTACTATTGCTTTTTAATGCTTGTTTTTTACCTGAATAAATAAATATGAAGATGGCATAATTATAATTCCTTTATAGGAGTGACTTCAGATGTACTGTACTAAGCAAGTTTGATAAATCATGCATTCATTTTAATGTAGTAGTAATTAGATTTATATAGCGCATTATACAATAGAATCGCAAGCCGCTGTGAGCTAGATGTTGCACATCCATATGACTTTATATCCCTAAAGGTCATATCATGTCTTCTGCCTGAAGCAGGCACTACATTCTGAGGATGTATGGACCAGTACATCTGGGTAACCCCCTACTCATCTCGAAAGATGTAGTGGGTTCTATATAGTGCACTTGCGCCATTTGTGTACACTGGGCCTACAGTTTACCTAGAATCCCTTATTTGAGAAAACTTCAGTGAACTGAGAGCCAAATTCACTGGAGGTTTTCAACAAGTTAGACTATAAATCAACAAATTTTTGGTTGCTTCTTGGTTATCTGCTGCTGTGACTCTATGAAGATAATAAGTGAAATTAATTTTCTGTTTTTTTTTTATATTACAGACATGATGATTTAAGTCATTGTTGGTACATCCTACTGTCTGGCTCTGTCTTTATTGACAGTGCTATGTTCTTGGCCCGAAGCAGGTAAGAATTTAGATATTACGGTGTAAGAGGCCCTACTAAACATCACCAACAACACTGTTAACCACCAGAAAATCACCAGAGAGGAAATCGTTTAAGATTAATAAATTATTTCAAAAATTCTTTGAGAAATTGTTGACAACTAGATAAATGTTTGATTACTTTTGGCTTGATTGGCTTCTTATAGTTAACACTATCGCAATTTCCCTTTCATATCAGTTTTTTTTTCTTGAAATCTCATTTTTGTATTTTAACAAAAGGGAATTTCCCAAGCAAGCAGGCTTTTGTTCAATGATTGTCCAAGTTGTCTATGATAGTTCTGAACTTCAAACTTCTTAACTTAATTGAAGTACTGACAAACATTTTTAAAATGATTCAAATCAATATTTAAAAACTGTCAAAATTCCCCATTCCCGATTCTGATGACTTTGACAAATTTTTGCTGATGAGCTTTTTCATAGTTTTCATGGGCTGTGAACGCCCACCTGCCCCTGATAGCCAAGCATGGATGGAGTAATGCAAAAAATGAAATCAAAATTACATTTAAATCACATACAGGAAATGGCATGTTGTTAATATAAAGTTTTTATTTTGTATTAAGCAGATGTGTATATGATTGATGGTTTCTTAATGTCACATGTCTTGAATTTTTCATTATTTGTTTAATAACTTACATTTTGCTAAGCACTATTAATAATAATAATAGTGTACATTTATACGCGCCAGTAACCATCTAGAAAATGCTCATGGTGCTGTGCACCAGATGTTACACATTCTTATGGCTCCCCTAAAATCATTAACAGGAACTCTCCTAGGTTTCTTTATTAATTAGTGATTCTTCATAATCAACAACTGTTAGTTGTGCCAAATGCCGAGTTTCAACAGTTAGTTATGTCTAGCTACCTCTTGTTACGCGTTTGCCACTTACTACAGTGAAAAAATTCTCTCGCTTGGCGAAGTGACGTCTCTGCTAATATCCCACTACGCGCATGTGGATACTATATAATATTGAACCGGTCAAAATGGTAGAATCGAATTATAATGATTTTTATTGTTTTCTACCTCTAAAGGGGATGGGAGTGATCGTGCACCCTGAGCACCCCCTCTGGATACACCATTGAATAGAAATGGAAATTAGGAGTTTCTTATTATGACAATTTTTTGACATTTTCCTTCTAGTTTTGGAAAACGTACTTCGGGTTCTGGACGTAGAAGTTCTGAATGTTTGATATTGGAGACATCCGAGTTATTAGTAGTAAGTCTTATGTTTATGTTTACACATTTTGTAATTGAAAGTGCAAATTGAGTTAATATAAGCTGCAATCAAACTTTGGTAAAACTAACCTACCCACTGGTTAGTTTTACTAACTGTAAGTCCAGTGTGAACAGCTCAGAAAGCTTACCTGCCTGGTAAGTTACCTAAGCCACACATTTAAAGGGGAACTGCAGGATTAACATTTCCATGGATAAATCTATAGAACAATTACCGTAACTGACAAAATTTCATCACCTTTTTAACAATGAGATACTGCCAAAAAATGTGTTGAAAAATGAGTCCTAAATGAAAAGGTGGTCTACTACACAAATTACACAGTGTTAAAGAATCGGAAAATTAGAGATTTTGAAAGAGTTGTGCTAAAATAAACTCACCTAACCCACATGAAAAGATCAAAGACCAAGTTCACATTAGAACAGGTAATTTTTAATGTGACTTTTGATTCGGTTTTCAAACACAACTCTTTCAAAATCCGTAATTTTGCTATTTTTATTGTGTACTGTAATATCAGTAGTAGACCCATTTTTGATGTAATGCCTACTTTGGAAAGTGTTTTCATTCATTATATCATGGTCTAAATGTGAAATTTTGTTAGTAAGATAATAACTAATTGTTCTAGGTACATCCACAGAAATTTTAATCCAGGAGTTCCCCTTTAAGCTGCAATCACACTGGATTTTTTTCAGTAAACTGACCTACCCATGGTTACACAGTAAGTCCAGTGCAAACAGCTCAGGAAGATCGCTTGCCAAAAAAGTTACCAAAGCCACACTGTTAAGCCACAATTGCACTGGACTTTCTTTCAAATACTAATCAACCTACTGGATATGTTTTTTCATGTGTGAACACATCCCAGGAACTATATCTGCCAGGTTATTTACCTGCCACACACAATTAGTTTATATGATTCCTGTTTGCCCAGGAAACTAAGCATGTTAGTTATACCAAGAAGAAAAGTTAACTGTGAACAACACAACACTGGTAAACCTGAGTGTGAACACAACCCAGGAATGGCAGGTTATTTACCTGCAGCACACAGTTAGTTTAAATGATTCCAGTTCGCCCGGGAAACTAAGCACCTTAGTTTTACCAAGAAGAAAAGTTAAATGTGAACAATGCAACACTGGTAAACCACCTGGGTGTGAACACATCCCAGGAACTATCTGGCAGGTTAGTTATCTAGCACACAGCTAGTTTAAATGATTCCTGTTCGCCCAGGAAACTAAGCATGTTAGTTTTACCAAGAAGAAAAGTTCAATGTGAACAATACAACACTGGTAAACCTCCTGAGTGTGAACACATCCCAGGAACTATCTGGTAGGTTAGTACCTGCATCACACAGTTTATTGATTCCCGTTCACCCAGGAAACCTAAACATGTTCGTTTTACCAAGAAGAAAAGTTCAATGCGAACAACACAACACTGGTAAACCTCCTGAGTGTTAACACATCCCAGGAATGGCAGGTTATTTACCTGTAGCACACAATTAGTTTAAATGATTCTCGTTCGCCCAGGAAACTAAGCACTTTAGTTTTACCAAGAAGAAAAGTTAAATGCGAACAACACAACACTGGTAAACCTCCTGAGTGTGAACACATCCCAGGAATGGCAGGTTATTTACCTGCAGCACACAGTTTAAATGATTCCTGTTCACCTAGGAAACTAAAGCATGTTAGTTTTACCAAGAAAAAAAGTTAAATACGAACAACACAACACTGGTAAACCTCCTGTGTCATTACTGAATGGCTGTCATTGGTCTGTACGATCACGCATGAAATCAACTATCACTACTACGAACTATAATGTATTCACAAATTCAGAGAAGTACGAGAAGAATGAGTTGATGATTCCTGAAAAATAAGTTTCAAATATCACCTAACTGCAGCTCCTTACAAATTACAATAAAGTATAAAATACAACATTACACAGATAAAACGAAAAATAAATCTAAGATTTACTTTCACCGCTGCTAGGAACCAAGTACCCAATCTGACTTCGACAAGCAAACAGAAAAGTTGTCACTAAAATTGACATCATTTTTACATTATTAGCGACCTCAATGTTGTATTCACCACAATAATCTTGGTTTTGCATGGACCATACAAAACGGCAAGATTTGAAAACATTTACAGCATTTTCACAGCATTTTGGGCTTATTGAGTAGGTCTATATTGGTTAGATTTTATTTATTTTTACAACAATTCTTTCTATGCATGAAAAAATTTCATATACGTCAGATGTCCAGAATGATTCCCAATGCGAGAGACCCGCACTTTTGCCTGGTCATAATAAATCTATTTGTTACAACATTTTTGTAACTTAAAATCAGGAGGGTGCAATCACTCCCATTCAGCTTAATTGTTAACATGGCTGTTTATTACATATGAGATATACTGTACAATGTACAAAATCTGAAAGGTCCACTAATCAACTTCAAGTAAGAAAGTAATACATACTCCAAGCAATGAGATACATGCCATTGTGACAGGATTCAATATTTCAACATACATTATCAGGAATCATAGTTGTTGAAGTATGAATCTTGTCACAATGGCATGTATCTCATTGCTTGGAGTATGTCATTCTTGTAATTAATATAATTTTATATTTAATTTAAAAAAAATTATTTACATTTTCTGGTTTACAGAGAATATAATTTATAAACTTAAATTAGAGAATTTCAAAGAATTTAATATCACTTTTGTAATAAAAACATTGGTATTGAATTTTACAGAATTAATGCTATCCGTCATTGACCATTTAGATAATATATGTCTAGGGTAATTGCTTGTTAATTAACCAAGGGATTGGTTTTGATAACCCCAGGGGATAATTTTATTAGCTGTATCTCTGGTCATCATATTGCCCGTAGTTTTCACCATCAAAATGCTATTTGAAATTCAGACAGTGTACCTTGTCCAATACGCATTATCGTTGATTGTACTGCATTGACCCATTGAATAGCAAGGCCGTAAGAAAATGATGGAAATTATATTACTTGGCTTCATACTTACCGTGGTCATAATACAAAAAAATATATCATCCATCATATTATAATGAACGCATGTTTGTATGATGTCATAAAAATTATAAGAGGCTGTTTATGTTGAGAGTCCGTGTTCTCCTGAGTATGGTCTTAGCCATCACATTTACCAGTAGAAAGTACAAATTGCCAGTAAAAATTTTGTTAATTGAAAAATGGTTATGATATAATTTTCAACCTCATATTTTGCCCTTTTGAATCTTTGAGTATTACAAAGATTATAGGAATGCTCATAAAGGTCTATAGTTATCTAGATATTTGGGGTAGGGCCAAAAACACCATAAAGCCATGCCTGAAAAATTTATCAGTATAATCCTAGAAGAAGACCACCACCACCAGAACCATGGTGCGAGTGAGCCTCAAACCTGTGCTGTTATTTATGCATGGTTCAAGGTTCCACTGCTTGAATCGCTCGGCCATACAACTCGCACGATAGAAATATTAGAGGATTATGATAGACTACATTAGTTGAACATATACAGTATGGAAAAAGATCTAAATTGAAAATTTGTACTGTAAATTTGGTATGCCTTATGAATATTACAAAAATTTAACATGGAATTATACATTTCTGGATTGATACAATTACCTACATTATAATAAATAGTAGAGGATTTTGATAGACTATTATTAGTCAAACATATTCAATATGAGAAAAGATCTAAACTGACAAAGTAAATGATATTATTAAGAACATTACGTTTTATTAATCATGAACAAAATTTAACGTAGAATTACACATTCCTGGATTGGTACCATCACCAAGATAAAAATACAGTAGTAGAGAATTATGATAGACTATATTAGTTGAACATGGGACGAGAAAAGATCTAAAAATTGACAATTAGTAAATGGTACATGACCGTTACAACAATTTTTGAATTACGACAAAAATTTAACTTGGAATTAGTATACATTTCTGAATTGATACCGTTCACCACAATAATAATGAGCGTATGGTAATGAATAACAGTGAATTATGAGAGACTTTTATTAATGACTGTATGCAGTACAAGAAAATATCTTTAACAAGTAGTAGAGGTTACAAATTATAGATATTACAACGTCTTAAAATTATGAAAAATATCTAACATAGAATTACACATTTCTGAATTGATATCCACCACGATAATAATGAGTGTATGTTAATAAGGTATAACAGACGAATTATGAGAGACTTTTTTGTCGACCATTTGCAGTACGAGAAAAGATCTTTAGGAATGGCTATGACATACTGAACCTGAATGCTCTAGGCTACCTGCCGTTTATAATGTGAAATGACTGAACAGTAATTTAGGATTTATTTGAATGGGGCTGTCCATGGAAGGTACTGATTTACAGACATAATGATGTTTAGAATTATTTTATTGAATTTATCTGTATATTTTACAGATAAATTTGTTAGATTCAATGTGAACTAATTTGTTTGTATCGCTTTGTATTGGCTGATTGGGTGGGTATAAAACATTCTTTCATTTTTTAATTACTCTAGCACTAGTAGTAGGCCACATTGCATGGATGTAACGTTCTAAAGCCTTTTTTTGTAGATTTAGCAGAACACTATTGTCCAGACCCAGTATCATTCGTTAATCGTTCGAGATATCTCCTACACTACCTAAAAAATAATAATACTGACCATGCGTTTAATAAACGAATGCACATGCTCTGTCAGTCATAGACATCGGATGACGCGGAATTGACTCTACTTTTAACAGTTACACAGGTGTTAAGTGAGATCGATGTGGCTGAATTGTTATGTTTATTGGGCATAGGTCTAAGATTTGCGGGTTCGAGGATTAGATCTGTTTCCATCTTTTTGTAGTCGCAAAATCCTAGTAATGAGATATCTTTACACGAATAAGTGAAATTTCAACCTTAATTTTCCAATTATTTTAGTGTGGTTATGTCGCTTTTTTGCAAAAATATATTTCTTGTTTAGTTATAATGTTATTGTTTAATCTTTGATTATTATGTCTGACAGTTGATACTAAAACAATGTTTTGGTTGTTTTCTTGATTCAAGAGTTAACATTTGTATAAATGTCAGACATGGAAAACTGAAATTTGCTGTTGTATTGACTTTAGTATTAAGTAAAAGCAATGCAAATGTAAGCATGTGCATAAGCTAGAGAAATAAAAAATATTATTAGTGGTTACCATAGCAACAACTAACGTCATCTACGGTGTTTTAGCTCACTTGACAGAGCCGATGTAAGCCATTAGGTTTCATGTCTTGTTTCTAGTATTTTCTAGAGTGGTTGTATAACTTTGTTGTTAACATGCTTACCTACCATTCCTAAGTTCTCGGGTTCAATCCTTACCAAACGCTAGGATTTTTCCCACAAACTTTAATCAATGTACTATGCAATACAAATTCTATTTAAACAAAGGGAAAACCATCCTCTAAACTTGTACTTCAAAACGGAGAAGCCAGTATCAAAATCTTGTTTCTCTTCTCAAGGGAGATCTGTAACGTCAGCAGTCTCTGTGAGTGCTTTACTGTATTCATTTAACAATCAGTTACAGTAGACCTTTCTCAGAAAACTATTTTCTTTTAGAAGAGCAAGTTAATTTTTTCATTCTCTGTATGGATTGTGTAGAGTTGAACCTCTTGTAAGCGGACACCCTTGTTCCGGAAAAAGCATCCACTTAGGGGAGATGTCTGCTTGCGTGAATTTTGGCCAATAGAGGGCCAACGTTGTAAAATTATTTATACCGTATGTCTTGCATTTCAGTCTTCTCAACAAAAATGACCTCTTCTAGATAATGTATTTATATTTTATTAAATATTGTTTGTCATTTTTAAGATTGGTTCAGTAATATGATTCTCAGCCATTAGAGTATACTGTAAGGACGATTTTGTACAGAGATTTGTATTTATTGTACAGAAAAATCACTAAATTTTCTGGGACATCCACTTATGGGAGGTAAATTAACATAAAAAAAATCTAAATTTTAAGACAAAAGTGTCCACATCCTCTTACTCGAAGTGACCGCTGACGAGAGGTACCAAATGCACTGATTAGATAGGAAGAACAAACAGGTATTTGAATTAGTGTCCGTTATGGGAGGTTCCGCTTACGAGAGGTACCAAATGCACTGATTAGATAGGAAGAACAAACAGGTATTTGAATTAGTGTCCGTTATGGGAGGTTCC
>JAOTQE010077139.1:12164-28752 GCA_025631205.1 Nesometra sesokonis
GCTTACGAGAGGTACCAATTGCACTGATTAGATAGGAAGAACAAACAGGTATTTGAATTAGTGTCCGTTATGGGAGGTGTCCGCTTATGAGAGGTGTTCGTACAGGGAGGTTCAACTAATATAATGTTTACAGTATAGGGGTGGATGCAGGGTTGTACATTGGGGATAGCCCGTGCCTTTGTGGCCCAATTTTTGGCCGCCCAAAATCATCTACTAGATGGTTCAACCAGTACCCCTTTTACACTGCCAATATTATTGCGGGATCGTCCCGCAAAGTGCTGCTGACGTACAATTGCGGTACCGATTTGTGTAAACTGTAAAAATGCGATCGTGGGGTGAATCGTGCCACGACGGTCCCGGGACAGCGAAGCAGAATGCATTCAGCTTCGATCCTTTGTGGGACGCTCCCGGGACGAACCGGATTGACTGTGTAAACGGTTCCAATTTCTAGTTCCGGAATGGTTTTACATCCTCATTCGTTGGGGTAATAAATTTACTTAAAAGTAGGTTTGATAGAACAAATTGTATATTTGTAAATAACTGTTCAAATAAATATTAATAATATCAGAATATTTTATTACATTGTATGGGTAATTTTAGAAGTGATTTGTTTATGTTTTGAAGTACCAGAAAATAAAGGGGAAATCCCTTAAATACATCTTGGAGGCGCTGTTTAAATTATTTGTAAACAATCATAAACCCGATCATTAGCAGTGTAAACTGACTCCGGTATAGTAAAGCAGATTTGTCCCGCAATGTCTGATCTGGTGTAAAAGGAACCTCATTCCGCAATCATTGCGGGAACATCCCAGGATTTTATTTTGTTTTGCAGTATAAAAGGGGTATATGTGACAAGTTCTCAATTTGGATTTGACAAGCTAAAGGGTTTTTTGCTCTTTTTTGCCACCTCTTTGCGAGGTTTTACTTGTTTGTGAAAATTATATATCCAAAGCTCTTCTTAACTGAAGTGTGTCTGAACTTCATAAGAAAGTATAATGCATACTCCAAAATATTGAAATACATACCATAATGTTTGTTTACAATTTTGGTGTAATTTTGTATAGGTTGTAATTCTAAATGAAATTTCATTCCTAATGATGGCATAATTAATAGTGAAATATTGAATACTGAATGAATGGAGTATGCCTCATTGTTATTATACTTTCTTTTACAAAAACTATAAAGATTTTTTGAATCTCTAACTAAATAGATTTTTTATCGAATAATAGTACTCGGTATTTGGCACATCTTGGTAACTGTTGGTTATACTGCAATTGCGTTATTTCCACAAACAGTAGGCCTGCACTCCACTGTATGTCATTGTCTTGAAAATGATAATGCATTGGAACAGAAATGTTTTAATGGAGATGATTATAGATCGAAGGTGGAATAATTTATGTAGATTTAATAAAAAACAGAATGTAAAAAAAACACTCTAGTTACAGAATACGATCATCACCACTAACTGTATCGTAACATGAGCACAACGCATCTCATTAGATCTACTGTCGTCAATATAGCTTACATTGTATCTTTGTGTTTATTACTTTTTAGCTTATATATTGCAGGGTATAAGCTGGCTGTACAGTATACCTTTTTTTCCTGAATCTGGTTTTAGCCATCAAATTTACCAGTAAAATTACAATTAATTGGTATCTTGGTTGTGTGGCAACATTTGAGGGTGAATTCTAATGTAGTATTTCAGGTTTCCACCCAATCATCTTTTTCTTACTCCATTCTCAAATTAAAGGCCACTGTTTGATTGTATTGGTCCTTGTTTTTTGTATCTCTAATAAGAAAAAAAAACAACTTTAAACAAACTTTAAACAGAAACTTGCCTTCTTAGGAACTTTAATTGAAAAATAATTAGACCTTTTATTTTCGTATTCAAATTTAAATTGAATCATCAAAGGTGAAGAGTGGACTAGATGTTGCACAGTCAATAACCTGCTTCTTCCCTAAGGGTCACGTCATGTCCTTAGCAGCTACAACATTAGCGCACATCCTTCTGTCCACGACAGGGGTTGCATATGGACCAGTACACCGGGGTAACCCCTACTCGTTTCGAAAGATGTACTGTGGTTACTGCAGTAATTCAGTTAAAACAGTATAATATATTTCAGTAGCTAAAAAAGAATTACTGAAAACAACATGTTGAGATGAACCTTTTGTGTCAATGTAATGACCAAAGAAAATAGCATTGAATTACTGCAGTAACTACAAAATAGCAGTAGATTACTGCATCAACTGCAGTAGAATATTTTGCACATGGTCCCTTATACTCTTGCATGAAACTACATGTTTTAATGAGGCTGACGCAACTATATTAATGAGTATCAGAAATAAATTAATGAGGGCTTCTGCAGTAACAATGTATGCTTAATGAATTGTCGCTACATTTTCGTGACACTACTATGCTTAATGTACTCTGTTGGACACATTTGCGTTCTTTCAATGTTCTTTGGACTCAAATTTATTATAGCAAAAACATGTGTCTGTGGATTGTAGAGGAAACTTATAATAAAGAACCTGCTAATGTTACAGTGCATTGGTGAGCCGAGGGTTGCAGTCGCAGTTTAATTTATTCAACAAGCAGTGCTTGTCCTCAATGATTTTGTCTTCATGTTGTTTAGTATCTTGCTTTGTACTTATAATTGAAAGGAATAAGTAAAAGCGTATGTTTTTCTTCATCATGTAAAGAATAGAATTTCTATAATTACAGGTAAAGCCTACAATGTAATGTAAATAAGTTGTGCATTGTACAAACCCTATTGATCATAGAATACCTACCAAATGCCCTGGGGCAACCAGAATTTTATAACCGGTAGTCCAATGGGCAACTATCCCAATTGATTGGTAACCTGTCCAAAATGCTTGCCAGAGGATTCAATATGGAGAAGTAAAATTTGTAAGGGCAACCAAATTTTTAATATCTATTATGCAAAGTGCTGACAAACATTTTGAAATTCCTCAAGCTATGAGAATCACATAACCCAATTTAATGAATAATATACAACATTACATATTCACAAAATAATGTGTTTTACATAAAAATATGCAACATTTTATTTAATTTTTCTCAATTTTCTTTGCAATTTCAGATAGAATATCCTGATGCTCAGCTTTTACATCCTGGTCAACGGCAATCTTGTACGACGATGAATCTAGAGAAGCTACTGGCTTTAGAACAGGATGAAGTTAAGGTAGCACCAAACAGGTCAAATAATAGCAACGAGCGACAATACCCACACAGTGACAGCGAGGTAAGATATAATCGTATGACCATAACTACAGTACTACTTGTTAGGTTTTGTTTTGTGCTTGGAAAAAGATTAAATTAATGTAGCAACAAAAAGGTTAAATAATGGTAACAAGCAACAATACACATGTGATAGCAAGGTAAAATGTGCTACTTAAGTTTTTTTATGCTTCAGACAAAACGAAGTTAGGTATAACACAAAATATGTAAATAATGGCAACGGGCGATAATAGCCACACAGTGATAGCAAGATGAAGTGTGCTACTTGTCAAGTTTAGTGTTGTGCTTGGAACAAGTTGAAGTTAAGGTACAGTATAGCACCAAACAGGTAAAATAATGGCAATGAGCGGCATTATCCATGCAGTGGTCATAAGGTAAGCGTGCTACTTGTTATGTTTTGAGTTGTACTTATGAACAGGATGAAGTTAAGGTAGCAGCAACAATACCCACATAGTAATCGTGAGGTAAGTGGGCTACTTGTTAGGTTTTGTGTTGAGAACAATTTAGGGTAGCAAAAAATGAATAAAATAATAGCAAGCAACAATACCCACACAGTCATTGTGAGGTAAGTCTGCTACTGGCTAGGTTTTGTTGGGAAGAAGTCTAGGTAGCACCAAACGGGTAAAATAATAGCAACGAGCAATTTAAGGTGCTGAGAAACATGTATCTCAACATGAAAACATGGTGTTTCAGGTGTTGCCAGTGGCGTATTTATTACTCTTTATTCAAAACAGAAATATTTATTTAAAGTCTCAATCTATTTCTAATATTGGTTAATACACATAAAAGCAATTAGAGCTTTTAGAGGTAGCTTATTAAATTGCTATATTTTTCCACTTTGTGACATTGCAGCTTATGCTGTATTTTGAAGCAATAGCTTCCTTATACTATAGCACTGCAGTGCTTCAACTACTATTTCTACTTTCTAACCTGACCAGTTACAGATGCTTTGAATTCTTGATATTGGTTGTTTTCATCTTGTGCTCTGTAAACACAAATAGCCTTCTATTTCACCTTGACAAATTTACATTAAGCCCCTGAATTCATATTGACTACTGCATTAAATAAACAACTGTGGATAATCATATAATAAAGCAAGTGATTTGTTTAATGCCAACTGCTCAAATGCTAACATTGACTCTACTCTAAATGTAGCTATAGTATTTATAGTATATGACCATGTGGGAGAGCATAGTTCAACATTAAACAGGTTACACAACAAGAAAGACAAATTTGATCATTCTTATTTTAGTATACGAGTAGGCCTATGTTGTATCAACATCAAAGATAGCATAGACCCCTGTTAATTTTTAAAGCATTTCTACAAATACAACCATAGAATTCAATAATAATTATTAATCAATGTTTTGAGATCTTCTACATTAATTGTGATAATTCTCTGAATAACCTTATAACAAATGACAAATTGTTGGATGTTGACATATGTACTTTAATAAAGCGTACATACTGCTCACTAGGCCTATCATAATCACTGTATATTTACCAATGCTTATTTCATTGAATAAGTTAAATTTAATAATTTTCAGAATAAAGTATGGCAAATGACAACATTTTAGAGTGTTGTCTTTGTGACGAGGCAACCTACTTTCTACTCATTTTCCAATCCATACCAAGGGACCAGAGCCTATCTAAGTCTATAATAATTATTATTTTCTATGCTTCCGTGAGCTTTATAAATATTAGCTTATTTAATTTCAAGGATCATTTCTTCTTGAAGTCATCACTTAGGATTTTGATATCTCTTATGGGGGTAATGGCATTTTCTATGTGGAGTTGAAAAGCTCCAGAATGGTAAATGGGGAATTACTGAAGTCGATAAGGTGTGTGTTGACGTCACTCCATGATCTTACTGTTTGGATATTATTGCTGTAAAATGGGATAAGTTTAAATGAGATTGAACATTTCCAGCTTGAGTGGCAAACCAAGATAAGATGGGTAGCTCAACTACTCTCATTAATAAACGTGTTCATAACTAAAGGTATCATTGAAAAATATAATAAAATATAGCATTTTTCTTATTTCTTATCAAACCACCAATTATATTGCACCATGATATGTAGCAGCTATACATACTGCAATATATTAAAAATTGTTTTTTTACTAATTAAAAACTTTAAAAATATATATTGCCAAAATACTATAGTAGTTGGGATGATTAAAGGCACAGGCTGTTCAATCTTTCTCAACTTTCTTTGCAATTTTACTTAAAAAATCAAAATTTAATTTAATTTTGCATTTAAACTTTTTGACAAAAAATCATTTTAGCCATAAGGAAGAAAAGCAGGTCTTTAAGAGGAATTTTATTGATGAATTTATAAAATTAATTTTCTAACCTCAAGGTATAGTTTTGAATAAAAAAAAATATTTTTTTTATTGAATAAATTATTATTTGCATTTTGATATCCTCAAATATTTTAGCATGATACACTGATAATAATTCTGTTTCGCTTGTAGTAAAACATGTAATCTATTTTCAGCAAATTAATGTATATTTTTTTATTTGAAAAATATTGCTACAGTATAGTGAATCCACTATTTAGTTTGATTGCTTGTAATTATTTTCCCACAGTCACTACCTTCAATAAGACTGGAGAGGGCAGGCTCCTCAGCCAGTGATAGTAGGGTATGATAATTATTGGCTTTTCTTCATTGTTTGCTTTAAGTTGTTAAATTTTTCTTTTGCATGTCTGTAAATGTTTTACATGTTTTGTACATCACATTAAATTTTGCACGTTTGCTGTTTTTAATCAATTTTCTTAGTTGTATGTGTCTTGACAAATGTGTAGAGTTCTTGTGTGGGCTTGTATATTTTTTAACATTGTTTAGAAAATTTTTCAGTTTTTTCAAAAGGTCATAACCGTGTGATATTTTAGAAGTCAATAATAACACAACTGAGTAACAATGTTATTAATATTAAATTCAAATCTGGATATAAGTACAATCTAAAATAATTTTTGATTTTACATGAAATGCTTTTGTTGTATGAAAAAGGTTTTTTGTTCATAGTTTATTAAATAATAATGATCGATTGATTGTCATTTACTTCAATATAAAAAAACACAGTAGCTGAACATACAATGTTACCGATTGTAACTCAAAATGTCATTAAAATTATGTTATACATAGATACCATAATTATAATTTTTTTTTTTTTTCAATTGAGCTGGACCGCAAAATGTGCTTCATGACAGACCTCACAAGGTCATCAATGCTTCAAATCTACTTTTATTTTTTTTAAATGAAGGTACAGTACTATTAAATGAATGGTATTGTTTCTTTTTCCTTGAGACAAACATGAAACTCAATGTTTTTTTCTTATCAAGCGTTTTTTATTATAGCTAATTACATTTCTTGTTATTTAGACACTATGAATTTAGACACCGGGAAAATGCTTTCTTTCTTTATTTATAATATACTTAATGTCCTGATGATGAATTTTCTATAAGTAAATCGAAGTATCATTTCTAAAGAAAAATGAAACTAGGATAAATTTAAAGAATTATCTAAGTCTTGAATTGATTTTTGATATAAACCAGAAAATTGACCAAGCATCAACAAGATATGGTAAACAGTTTGTTAATGCCATCATTTCTGCATGAGTGAAAGGAAGATACAAAGTGACTCATTTGCTATTCAATCTGGATAAACACACGTGTCTCTATGATCTCCATCGGTCGATCAGTGCTCAAGATAGGCGTGAATACACATCAGAGGTGTTTGTGAGAGAAGGTCTTGAGTATTCGTGGATATAACAGAAAAATAGTTAATAAATCGGTAACGTTGAAAGAGGTTTTGTATGTTTGAATTAAGGAAAATGCGTCTGAAACATTGTAACAGTATGTAAATGGAATTATTTCTATGTTTAAAGGTAGGATTTGTATGTTTAGTCAGTTGTTACTGAGGTAGTTTTACATGAGACTAGAGTAATCTCAGGGTTTTACTTAAAATGTTTTTTAGCCATTTGATGTTCGGAATATAATTGAGGCATGACATGGCAAAACCACCAAGTTGTAGGAAAATTGAGTTATTGTTAAAACTATATTAGACTTTTTGTAATGTCAGCTTTAAAATGAGGGGACAATTATTATCAAAATCGGACATGTTTAACTGAAGTTATTGAACAAAATATACACAAGTTTTCTTTGTATTGTTTATATTTCCTTTTGTTTATTTGCTTATTTCTCAATAACTTCCTGTGCGACAACTTGGTGGTTTTCCCACGATTGTTTTATTATTATGGACTAAATATTTTTATCTTCCAATAAACTTCATTGAAGCATTCCATTATCATTTTCTTGAATATTTATATCAGTCAAACATTTATATAATATTGAATTCCTTTGAGGAGACAGTTTAAAATTGCCTCATCTAGAAAAAGGGAGAGGGTCTTTGCATTGAGAAGGCATTGAAATGTTGAACCTACTGTAAGCATGAGTATGTGGCAGAACCAAACTAAATGAGGCAAAATAAGTTGCAAATGCTAGATTTCCACAGTAGGCAGATATTTAAAATTGTCAATTTGTTTTCAAATTTTATTTTATTTGTAAATATACAGTTCATACATTCAGTTTTCAGATATGATAAAACATGTTGCAATTAAAAATGACCTTGCTTAGTCTATGCATTTTTTATAGCTCCGTGGTCTATGTGATAAACTATTTTCAAATGCAATTTTCTCAAACCTTACATTTCAAATGTTCAAACATCGATTCTTCTTAACTTTGCAAGGAAATCAGTATGAAACTGATTTATTTTTTTGCATGTTGAAGATACTAATGTGTAGTTTATAATCTATAAAAACTCAATTTTCAATTTTCCGACTTACGCCTCATTTACCTTGGCTCTACCACAGTTGGCCCTCTATCAGCTAAATTCTCATAAGAGGCCACCTCCAATAAATGGGTACTTTTCACAGACAGGAGGATGTCCGCTTACTAGAGGTTCAGCTGTATTTGGTAATAAAATGTTGAATTGAATGTGCAGGGGAAAATGGATAATCTGAATGGTTGTTATTGAGAAAGTTTACTGTTCGGGACCTTAAACCAGATGTTCTGTCATGCATACATGCCAACACTCCCGTTTTGGGTGAGAGACTCCAGTTTTTTCAAACTGGCTCCCGGCCAATTTTCTTTTTCCTGGTTTCTACCATATTGTCCAGTTTACAAAATAAAATTTCAAATTTCTTATTACACACGTTGTTTAGCAATAAATACTGCAAAAACTCTCAATATTTGCATTATATTACATTTTTGGGCCGATTATCTCTGAATGGGAGTGTGAGTGAGTGCGATGAGACTACGCACCTTAAGCCAGATACATGAAATCGGCGGGGGACCACATTTTCACCTCCTGGTCATATTATGGCAGGTGGACCCCTCCTCCCCATCCATATCCCCCAACTTGCATGCATATCACCATTGCCGGAGTAATACGCCAAGAATCATCTGCTTTTTTTCAGTTGTCAATGTTGACATGTATTGTCATAAACCATGTAGACAGCAGACTAATTCTAATTATGTATTCATAATCTAAAATTGGTGTTAATATCATGATAATTATATGTTAACAATTATGATTCATAAACTGTTGTTACGGTTCTGAACATCTGTTCCATTTTAAAGTTATGTCTATTATTTTCAAATAGACTACAGTGGCAAATCATAGGGTTTTACTAATTACTGAATTTGCCTAATAAGTACCCGTTTGTAGCTCTTTAAACTCTCATTACAATAATTTAGCAATTACACAAGCTTAAATAACAATCCTTATGAGACATGTTAATTATAAAGTTTCTATTTGGTTAATTTAATAAGATTAGTAAGCTAGTCTAAGTTGATAATCCAATTTTGAAAATACTACCTAAGTTGCTCTACAGTCAACCTTCTCATTTACGAACTTCTCATTTAAAAACCTTCTATTTTACAAATACTATTCTGCCAATGACATCAGTAAAATAATGGCCACTGATGTAATTATTCAATAATTTATCTTTGATATTTTTTGTTTTTAAATTTTATTCCTCCTAGTTCATTTAAAGAACTTTAACAACCAAGATCACAAAATAAACACAAATAAGTGTTTTGGAAGCCTTACTTGACCAGTTTTCATGAACCTTCTCATTTACGAACTTTCTCATTTACAAACACCTTACAGCCCAAGGGGTGTGTAAATGATAAGGTCGATTGTATGTATAATAGAGTTAGTTTTTAAATGTAATTTGAAATGTGCTTTCCCTTCATGTTTAAAATTAAGTAAATTCCTTTAATATAATTTATTTTTAAAGTTTGTATCTAATACATACAGATTCATACTGTCAAATTTCTCTTTACCAATGTGCCCTTCAAATCTTATGACTTTTCTCTTGACCCTTCTGAAATTCCTGTTAAAGACAAAAAACTTGCTGCTGTTAATCATTAACCTCCCTTCTCCACACAGTTATAACTTATACTGTTTTTTATTGATGTGTATTGTATTCCAATGTTTTGTGTAGTATTTTTGTCGTAATTCGATCTGATAATAGCCCACAAAATTATTCTGTAAGAATTTTAAAAATTATCCAGGAAATATTGTAAAAGTGGCCTAAAATAGAATTCCTGACCTGATTGACTGATCCACAATTTTATAAAAATGTATGTTGGTGCATGGTTTATGCAACACAATTGTAGGACTTATTTGGACCGTTGGATATAAAACTTATTTGAATTCAATTAAATAGGTTGCGACATTTAAAACCGCAATGAACGAAAGTTTCATGAAGTCGAAAGCACAAGTTTCATTGTATAATCTGCCCATTTATGGTTGTACAATATCACTATTTATATAACAAACTCTCCATTTATTGTAAAGCTGGCAAGCAAATCATGGTGCTATTTTTCTTTTACTTTGCTTGAATAGTGTTACAATGCATGTCAAAGTTTGAAGTGTAATTGTTACGTTTCATTTACCATCTGAATACTTTTAACCATCATGCTTTGAACGATGTACATAACTAAGTTTTTTTTTTGAGGAATTAAATTGTAAGTATGGTATTTATTTTAAACATAATTTCTAGTTTGTGTAGTAATTCATAAGTAAATAAAGTTTTGTTTAGTTCCAACATGTAAAAACCAATGTGGATTCTATTCAAACCGAACTATAGATTTTTTTTGAAGACCAATTGTAGTGGGAACAGTATGCTATTGGGATCCCAAACTATTGCAGGAAATCCCATTTGCATTACCAGGGAACAGTTACAAACTGTTCCTTGGCATTACATTTTTATCCAAGTGATGATCATCCTGGTTGGATGAAGACATTTAGGGATTTTTTGTTAAATACCTTTACTTTGGATTACAGTTAATTATTGTTTATTTCATTGTATCCACCGTTATTAAATGGTATGTTCATTAGGCATTTCATAAATTGGTTTCATTTACATTTATTTATTATGTACTGTACTGTATTTTTTACATTTACAAAATGTACAGTAGGCTGTTTAGTTTACAATGAGTTAAGTGTGTCACATCCTAGTGTGTGTACAGTAACCTGTTCTGATGTGACTCAAATTTGCGGCAAGGCTTATCATAAATTATTATTTTTCATCATTAAGAATTTATTATGCAGTCAGATCTAGTAATAAACAATAAAACACAAGCAACTGTCAAACTAGGCTAGTACTATATAAAATTTAATTATTATTTTGAGGGTCATATAGATTTTTATTGTTAGTAATGACATTAAACATGATCAAAAATACATAGAATTGTAAACAAAGTAAATCCAACATCATTTTTTGCACCTACAAGCAGCCTGAAATAAAAAATACTCTGGCGCTGATAACTGATAGTAATACTGTACAGGCGAAAAAACACAATGTAATGAAAGAAAGAGGTAAACAGAAAGTAAAAGCAGCAGAAACATTTTATTACATTATTATGGTAATTAATATTCTTAAATTTCAATTTAATTTATTTAGTACAAAAAATGCATGATTACATAGAATTATTCAATATAGGTTAACCACACAAAACACTCCCTAAACCTCATAATGATACTTGGTTTAGAAAGCATCAGTGTAACTATTTTTCATTCTGTATGAGGTAAACAAATGAAAATAATAGAGTGAATTCCTAAAACTTTATGCTTGTTGTCAATTTTAATATAAATTCTGGAATTTCTATACTTTACAAACTCTCTTGGTGACACCCCTATTTAACAGACACTTTTCTTCAAACAATGTAATGCTATCTTTTAACACTAAGAGTAAGACCAAGCCCTAAATTTTTGATTCAATTACTTTTATTTAACCTAATTTCTGTTTATTTTATTAAGTTTATTTTCGTCATATACGGTAATTTAGTAAAAAATATGCATGAATTTTTTTTAACCAAAAAAAAAAAACAGGAAATTATCAGTATGTTTATTTGGTATAGTATTTAAAATAAAATGTGGAAAAAACAAATTAAAATATGAGCTGTTCGGAACAACCGCTCCCAATATCTTGCATGTAATTAAGGGAAGTAGTTGAAAACTAAATTAGGCTTATCTATTGGCTTCAATGTATCATACTGAGATTATTGTACCATTTCAACTTGTACATTGCGCCGTTCGGTTGTATTGGACATGCATTCATTATGACATGACAAACATGGATTTTATTTCTTGTCATCAGTTAAATGGATATACTGTGTGTTGATTGTTATATTGTAACATTGGAAGGTTGTGGTTTAAATATGTATTTGGTATGTGTCTGTTTACAGTTTTATGAGTGAATGTTTAATTT
This sequence comes from Nesometra sesokonis, assembly GCA_025631205.1. Taxonomy (NCBI): domain Eukaryota; kingdom Metazoa; phylum Echinodermata; class Crinoidea; order Comatulida; family Antedonidae; genus Nesometra; species Nesometra sesokonis. The sequence continues at coordinate 24,206 of JAOTQE010077139.1, forward strand.
TTGTATGTGCAGTCAAACTTTTCATTTACGCGCCTCTTGGACTGGAAAGTGCTTGAAATGAGAAAGTTCGTCAATGTAAAGGCTCATGAAAACTGGTCAAATAAGGCCTGCAAAAAATTTGTGTTTTATTTTGTTCGTTTGGTTGCTAAAATCCTGCTGTCTAAATGAACTATAGGAGGAAAATCTGAAAATAAAATATTATTAATGATAATTTTTCGAATAATTACATCATTGACAATTAATTTAATGACATCATTGACAGAATAGTGTTTGTTAGAAGGTTTGTAAATGAGAATTTGTAAATGAAAAGATTGACTGCAACTTTGGTTTTTCATGATTTTTTTTGGTAATGAGGCAACTCTGCCAAAACTGGCCATGTACGCTTCAAACCATCCATTTTTAGTACAGATGGACCATTTGGGTTCACATCAAATATCTTACAATGTAAAGTTCGCACGCTGGCCTATTCCAGTGGGTAATGCCATGGAATTGCAGCCACTACAAAGTAAGGAGTAAATAACGTGCATGTAGAAAATATTGATGTTGATTATAATTCCAATTTAAAATAGAATAATTAAAACAATTTATATTCTATATCAAATTCAGTATCACCCATTTGAAAAATAAATCCAAATAATAATTTTAAATAAATAACTATTATAAAAATGACAATAAAACAATACATTTTATAGCGGCCCCTGCAAAATAAGGACTATATTTGAGCATTAGATGGCGTTCTACACGCATTACAGAAATTCCGTGCAAAAATCGGCCAGAGCTCTATCTTTACATTGTAAGATCTTTGGTTCGCATATACCTCAGCGCCACCATGGTTTGAGCGAAAATTGTAAAAATATTGACCTGATGTGCCCTAAAACGTGTAATCTATATTAATTTACATAACTTTAAAAATTATTACACTACAACAATTATTTCTTCTCTTAATATAATTTAGTAAGGTACAATTGTATCAGTTGAACCATTTTATTCAGTTTTCATTACATTTTTGTTTAGAATGTTTTCATTTACATTTGTTTTAGGATTTTAAGGCTTTAAAAAAGGTCTGATTTAAGATAAGTTGGATTAACTAAGTTATTGATTTTGGGAGATTTGCCTATATTTGGTATCATTTGTTTACACTTTACAAGTTTGTGCATGTTATTGTTTAGGTTCCTTTCTCTCTACTTATCTCTGCATATTAATATTTGTAGTTGGTTGAATAAAATCTCAATTTGTTTATTGTGTTAATATTTGTTTATTGTGTTAATATTTGGATTTTGGATATTTGTGATTTCTTATTTATGTATTTTCTTTCTATAAATATGCATCAATATGTTTATGTGCCATTAGTTTGTTTTCACAATGCTGTTAACTTTTCTTTTTAAAATATCTTTTATAATTCAGTAAAATCTTGAAAGTTTATGAAGCATTTGTTTTCATCTGTTACATTTTATTCTTGATAATAAATCTTGTGTATTGATCAATTATGGTAGTTGACGTGCTGAAAAAACAGAAGACTTTAAATTGATTATAAGCATTTGTTCTCCGCAGAAAATGAAAGATCGTGTTGAAGGGCTTCGCCGTGGTCCAATGCACGCGCCCAGTGCACCTACGAGTATTAGTAGTCGGAGTTCTATCAGAAGCAGTATATCCAGTACTGGGAGTTATTCTGATTTAATAGCAAATAATGATAATTTTGATTTAGAATATAACGGCGGAGGTATGGATTCGGATGATGAAGAAACAAGTGAATCTTCTGGGGTAAGGCTTAAAATAATTATTTACAGAGTTTATATGCGTCTTTCAATTCGTTGAAAGCCCTAGACAAACAAACATGCATTTTCCAGTACACGTACTATGGAATATGGTACTTGTCCTTGAATATGGAAATTTCATGATATTGATATTTAGTTGAGATAAAACATAGCTATTTTCATTAAATAAAATTAAAACTACTTGCAATGGAGAAAATATGTCCTGGAATGTCCTTGAAATGTCATTAAATTTTATTTGTTTTAAGGTGTATGAACCCTGATGATTAATTATTATTTAGATCTCAAATTTTTATTTACTTTTAAACCTAAATTACTACTTAATGAATTATAGGATGAAAAAGTGAATATTATGAAGAATGCACATTTTGAAATTATAATTAAAAATTAATGAAATAATTATGAAAAAATGTATGTTTCATTGAAACATTGTTAAGGTCTAAAAAGTCTTTGTGTTGCCCTAACTTTTGAAACCTAAATTACTTAATTAAATTATTTAATGAATTATATGATGAAAAACTGAATATTATGAAGAATGCACATTTTGACATTTGGCAGTTATTAAAAAATTACTACTTATAATAAAAAGTTAATGAAATAATTATGAAAAAAAAATGTATGTTCACATTTCAATACAGAAAAAAAAAACTATTTAAATGGATGACAAGAAAAGGCATTAATTTACCAAAAAGGGACATGCATTTGTGTAATAAAAAATAATTTAAATTGAAACATGATATACTAAATGAATTAAAATATTTAATATATATTCAATAATTCTCCTAGTATGAGATATTGTAATTTTGTTGATTTTCTGTTTCAGTCTATCCGAGCACGAAATATCGTAATAAGTAATTTTGTTGAATTTCTCTTTCAGTCTATCCTAGTACGAGATATTGTTAGGGATTGTCTTGAAAAAGAACCTAGTGAAAGAACAGAAGATGAAATAGGTATTTACATTATATTTATTCAAACTTTGATAAGATCTAAAAAGTCTCTGTGTTGCCCTGACTTTTTGGTTCAATACTACATTATCCTGTAAATTGTAAGATGGATATGTTGAATTATTCAGATTATTGCAAGAAATACATAATTTTATCCAAAATTTCACTATAGAGAATAAAATAAGTCAAACTTCAAAAATATTGTAATAGTTGCTCAGGAGCAGATTCCCCCACCCCTTATATTGTCCTCGAAATAGTGCCCTCCCCAACCCCAGCTGGAAATGTTTCTCCACCCCAGCTGGAAATAGTATTCTCTCCCATTCCAGCCAAACACGTGTATTCTGTTTTAGGCCTAATGATGATTATGATTTACTAATATTACTAAATGTTCATAATTATAAGGTCCTCTATGCATTACTGTCTTAAAAAATGATACCTAATGTCAATTTTTTTGATGGTCAAACCTGGGTTGACCCATATATGACCTCCATGTAAATATTAAAAATACTGTAATTGAAAGCTTGTGGTACGAACATTGATCTAACAGGCAGCCCACTCATGAACATGAAATGGCCTAAGTTTTTACTTTAGGGTATATTAATGAATTTAGCTAAAATAATTAATATCTATCAGTTTTGTCATCCAGAGTACTATTAATGTCTTCAAATGGTAAAAATACTTAGTGTATGTGGGTTATACTCAAGGGGCCCATTTACTATGAAAAATAATTATTAAAAAAATAAATATCATTTTGTTTGAATAAAATAATAGTGTTTATAAACTGAAGTGTCTCATGCTATATGAAATGAACTTTGCAGTTTGCAGTGGGTGGACTTCTTTCTGCCCAGAGCAGGGATGTATATAGACAAATCCAAGGGTGGGCAGCAACAGTGCAAGGGTGGGTGGTAAAATGATTAAAAACAGTATTTTTACCTCATTGAGAGGCTTAAGGGTTGGTGGCAGGTTGAAATTTGACTGGGTTGAAGGTTTCCAAATAGGCTTTAGGGTGGGGGAATTTTTAGGGTTGGTGGCCCCACCCACCTCCGCCCAGCATAATTACATCATTGCCAGAGGTAGTAAAATTTTGTACTAAATTTCTTTTTATAATTTGTAAATTATCTTCAATGATAAGGGTAATCCTTCATGTCTGTGATTGAAAAAATGGCGTTCTACCAACTATCAGTTAATGATGGAAAAATTTCATCTGGTTGTCGATTTTAAATGTATGTAGTGTTTTTCTTTTTGATCAACCAAAATAAAAAACATAAGCAAGAGTGGACTTAAAGTACGTTTCGAAACCTGTCGGGTTTCATTGTCAACTGGCATGTCATCTGGAGTGTGGAATTCCACGACGATACTTGTGAACAGCGCCACCATTCGATCAAATTGAACGTGCCCCCTCCTTTTTCGAATGGAAAGAGAATGGATCGAATGATGGTGCTGTTCACAAACATCGTCGTGGAATTCCACACTCCAGATGAGACGCCAGTTGAAAATGAAACCTGACAGGTTTCGAAACGTGCTTTAAGTCCACTCTTACTTACGTTTTTTATTTTGGTTGATCAAAAGAAAAACATCATAATCAGAAATTGACATTAAAAGAAAATAGAGTATTAAGCCTTATTCACACTTGAACTTAAACTCACTCCTTAAAACTCACCCCCCTGCAAGTATATATTATACAGTATATATGTTTAATACTTATTTCTTAAAGATTGTCACTTGAAAAATGACAAAAAATTGAATTTGAAAAAAACTTGCTAGTTTTGAAGAAATACATAAGTTATGACCATGAAACTAGAAATTAGGGTATTTTAAAATTATTTACCCC
>JAOTQE010077140.1:0-16146 GCA_025631205.1 Nesometra sesokonis
CATCCCCTGGCTCACACAGGTAACCAAAGCTCACCTCCTTCCCCAACCCGCCTCACTCCATTGTTTAAATTTCTCACTCTCAGTTATTTTACAAACTTGGCATCTCTACATTTCAAGTGCGATTCTCTGTACATTAGAAATGTCACTGACTTTATGAGGCTCATTTCCTAGGCCTGTCTAGGGTCTTGACTAAGCATACTCCTAGGGGATATTATGTGATTAATCCCTATACACAGTTGACTCAAAGGCCTCAAGCATCCTCTAGGCCCCAGGAAACTGTATCGTTTGCCTTTGTAGTCTGAGGAAAAGGGGGTAGTAAACAGGGAATTGGGAATGTTTAGTTCCTCATGAACAGGCCTAGTTTCTTTAATATGCTATTAGTGCTATTTTTACACTTTTTTGCATCATAAAATTTTAACATTGATATGTATTTCCTGAAGAAATTAATGCTAATTGAATAAATTTATTAATATTTTCTAATGAATGCTAGTTAAATTAAGAAAATGTTTTTTATCAAGCACAATTAGAAAGTGCATTGAATAGGATTGTGGTTAAGGCAAGTATTAGGCCATCAAGGCTTCCATATTAGTTCATTTAATTGAGATTTGTGTCATGTTTTTGTATTTCACTGTCTGCATAGTTCAGTAGGCTATTAATTGTGCAAGTATCCTTGGATATGCTCCAGGTAATGAGATATTAATAGTTCTAAACCATTTTTGGTGTGGTTTATTGAGGACGTGTTGGCCTAATGGTTCAAATCTCTTGATATACTTGCCAATTTTGTGGGAGTCCATTGTGTGAGACAACTGCCACCAGGCATCAACTATAATCTCATTTCGATAAGCAAGAACAGGTTACTGGGTTTCCATGTTCAATGCAGTGGGCTTATATCAGGGTATGTTATGTCCACATCGCACACTGACTCGGATTCCATTTTCAATGCAGTGGGCTTATACCAAGGTATGTTATGTCCACATCACACATTGACTGGCATTCCATGTTCATTGCTGTGGGCTTATACCAGGGTAATATGTCCACATCATACACTGACTGGGATTCCATGTTCATTGCTGTGGGCTTATACCAGGGTAATATGTCCACATCATACACTGACTGGGATTCCATGTTTATTGCTGTGGGCTTATACCAGGGTATGTTATGTCCACATCACACACTGACTGGGATTCCATGTTCATTGCTGTGCGTTTATACCAGGGTATGTTATTATGTCCACATCACACACTGACTGGGATTCAATGTTCAATGTTAGGGGCTTATACTAGGGTATGTCCATATTACACACTGATTGGGATTCCATTTTCAAGGTTAGTGGGCTTATACCAGCATCTAGTTCATAGCCTCCTGTATATTCTTATGTTAAGTAATTGTATCCATGGTTTTTACACAAAATTATTAAATTAATAGTAACTAGTAAACCCGACCTTTTCTAAATTAAAAATTGTAAAGTACTGTGTATGAATAATCAATTACATTATAGTTTATAATAAAAGCTACCCATGTGTGTATACAGTAACTTTATTCTGCCAAATGCGCCCTGGGAAAAACATCTTAGCAAATTCTACAAGTTTGAACACAGCTGTCAAAGCACGTTCATTGAGTTAGAATAAAATTGCATCTATCAAGGCTGATGTGGCTAAGATAACGTTTGGCCAACATGTGGCGTTTATTTTCTTGGCGTACTGCTACGAATTCAGTGTCCAAGTGGTTGATCCAAGCCTTTGCAAGATATGATTCGTATTATGTGCTGTCTATGGAGTTCTACTGACAACCCCTTGTTTTTAAGTCGATGGCCCTTTAGCACTTCTGGTGGCAAGTCTTCTCTTTAATATAAGATGGCTATGATGGTTCTTTGTTTGATACCTTTGTTTATTCTGTAAATAGTGTATTTACATTTCTGTGCAATCTAGACCTAAATCTAAGCTCCCCAAAGGAGTTCCATTGCTGTATTTTTGCAAAATTTAAAGTTAACACTTAATTATTGTTATTTTGGGTGACTAGTGGTAGGATTTTCAAAGTGGTATAATAGTCAAGGTTTAAAAAAGACCCCAATCAAAGGAAATTTAAAGAAATATCAACAATTTGCTAAAATATTAATTTACTAAAATTAAAAGTTTTGGATTGCAAAACATCTCACTCCTAAAGCCTGTTTCCTATCGATTGTTAATCCCAAAAACAACAATTGAAATGGGATATTTGATAATTGATTTGAAAATGTTCACACCAGTTGACAAGAAAAAGGGGTCCATCTCGACATTAATCTTGACATCAAAAAATGGTTACAGGTTGGAGCGTCAAAGTTAAACTGTGTTTAACTTTAGTGATTTGGATTATTAATATTGAATTTGTTTGTGATTTTGAACCTACCCTTTGGAAAAAAAATAACTCTGTTAACATGATAGACAAGTACATAGGAAATACAGCCATTATTTTGCATAAACCTTCACATTTGCCTTGGCATAAATACCATCAACAGACAGGGTAACTACTAACTTACTAGGTTGTTCTCTGTGGTTCTAGGTAGATCTCTTAATTTAACATGGTAGATCTACCTAGTCAGAGGGTGTTATTTTTTTCAAAGGGTAGAATTAAATCATGTATTTTATTAATTTTTTTTACATTTTTTGTGAGTTGTACTTTGCTTCAGAACACAAAATATATAATTATCTAACTACATTAGTATATTTAAAATTGTAGTCAGAAAGTTCTGTAAATTTGATGGCTAAAACCATATTCTGGAGAACACTGAAATTATAACTAGAGAATTTCAAGTAGACTTTAAATTATAAATGTCAAAAATAATATCAAAACTGATCATGTTTTGTTCCTATAGAGGCCATAATATTGCTTTATTAATGACATATTACGAGTCTTGTATAGCTCGTACAGATTGGAAATATGAGCTTCCTGGTTGAAAAGAAAGTGAATTTATTTGCTTAAGACAAAGAAAAAAGGTCTTTAAACTAATCTAACATGATTAATCATTCTATCATTCAATTAGTGAATTGGGCACAGGGCAACGATCCTTCAACGGCAGTAATCTGTACTCGTTATTTAGGTTCTCTTATGAATCTTTCACCTGGGGAGCTAATGAAGAACTAGCATAGGCTTGCTCATCTGCTCTCAGTGGATTGTGTTCAACATGGGAAATCAAACACATTTTGACCATTATCTGTAACTATTTCACATTTTCAGAAAAATGTTCTATGAAACGTCATTGGGTTCCCTTTTCAATAGAAAATGTAGCTTTATTATAACCTTTGATATATATAATGATATATATATATATATTATAACCTTGTACACACTTGAGGAATTTTGCATGCGCAGTGCACTAATGGGTGGTTAGGGTACTATTAGGGCCAGTGGGGTACTACAAGGACAATTAGAGTACTATCAGGTGAAATTATGGCCAATCCCATTATGAATTCAGATTACGAGATTCGAGTGAGGTACGGTATATATATATTTAAAAGTATCCTATGTGAATGAGGCCAAAACCTTGTTCTCAAATTTAACTATAAGCAATTTTTCGGCCAGTTGGCCTCAGTGCCTTAAGAAAAATAACCTTCATTAAGGCTACTTTGGCCTCATTGTCTCTACTCTCAGTAATATGTGAGGATACAATTTGTAAAAAAAATGTCTTTTGGTGCTTCTGTATGCTAATTGTACCCTTCAAAATCAGGGCAAAATGGCCTTGACCCTACAAAGCCAAAATTCAAGGGCTGCAAAACTTGTTCCAATGATTTCTATGTATAGGATCATCATGTTACTTATGTTAATGATTTAGCTATTAGACTTTGTCAGTCAATAAACTATGTTCCTATGAGCATTCTAGTTCTATTTTCTTAAGAAGAGTATCTAAGTTTCTTTGAGCATTGGTCTGTTATCAATAAATTTTAATAGATAATTGGTGATGGTTCATCCATCATTCCTGATATTCAAATGTTGAGTTGCCTGACTTACTGACATAAATAAGTTGCTACAATACACCGAATTGGTGACCTTGCTTACATCTGGATTCGTGGGTATAAATATAAATAGAGGGCGCTATTTTCTATACTTCGCTGTGTAAAATGAGCTAAGGAAGGACAAATTTAAAGTTTATGTATTTGTATTTCTTCGTTGATAACTCATTCCAAACCGTTGGGATACATTCATAAATCCTTTTTAACACTAGCTACGCTTAGTTTTATTTAAATTGGAATAGGTTAAACCTGTCAAATTTGCTGAGAACAATGGATAGTTTTAGGCCCGAACCATGCAGACGGTACTGATCCACTAGTGCACATAGCGGCTTAGCTCTCTTGAGTGGATCAACAAAGATCTAATTTTTTGCCTAGCTTAAATTATGTATATTTCCTATTAAATGTAAATTAAAACCAGATCAACTGTGTTCTACTTAATCTAAGACTAAGGTAGATGTTTACTAATGCTTTAAAATGATCATACTTGCTAAATTCAATGTGTATTTCAACAAAATGTTTGGGTAACATTCGCACTCGCCCTACGTTATGAGATAGGACTTTATGGTTTGTTTTGGTTCTCGTGCCCACGAAGGCGAGTTTTCGTGACGTCACAGTCCATCGCTAATTCGGTCTATTACAGTACATTGTAGGGCTCGAATTTAACAAGGCACCAAGGCCATTTGCCACCGGTTCCCTAGTCTCATTTTGCCTCAGTGCCTTCAAAATCTGACCATCATCAAGGCAATTTTGGCCGCGCTATCCCTAATTTTCAGTAATACATAAGGATATCATTTTTACAAAATGGCCTCTGGTGCCCTGTTGTACCCCTTGAACCAAAAATGGCCTTACCCCACAAGGCCAAATTTTGAGGCCTGACATTGGTCATCCTTAAGAATTTTTCCACTGGTCCACATAACCCATGGTTGTACCCAGGATTTGCGATATGGAGGTGTGAATTTTTCACAGATGGACACATCATGCAGGTTTCTATTTTTACAATCATCCTGCCTCGGTACGCTCAAGCACCAGTACTTTTGTTGCTTAGTCTGCAGTCAAATTTACTGGTCCTTTTTTACATACCTACTCCGATTTGTGTACGACAGACGTATGAAAATAACAGTTTTGCTGTCACCTTACATTAGGCTTCATAACATTAACATAAACGTGTACTGGGAATAAATGTTAACATACTAATGATATGTATCAAAAGTAAAGAAATTTGTGATATTTTTTTTGAAATTCTAACTGGCCTAAATTGACCGAGATATTTGACTCATTGGTCTGACTTGATTTTCACTGGTACTTGAACAGGGCAGTGGTGTTAAATTGAACCCTGATTTAGTTCCATACCCCAAAATCTACAGCTTGCTGCTGGCACACAATACCCCAGCCTATGGTATGTTGTCAGTGCCCCTAACTGATGTTCATATCATTGTATTCGCCATTATGATGTGTAATACTATAGAATGTTAACCCTAGCTTCCTTAATTAATTTTATGAAATGTCCCAATTGAATCACCCTCACAACCCAAGTTCAGTCTCTGGATATTGTCATTATGTTAATAACGCCTTGCTTGAGTGCTTATATTAAACCAATACTGTATTAATATTTTAATAATTAATAGGGTCTTAGGCTAAACTGATACTTGGTTAAAGCCAGAAAATTTGCTTTTAAAGAAGCCCCCATACCCCTAAATTATGACTTGTTGCTGGGACCCAAATTACAGCCTATGGCCTGTTGCCGGTACCCCATACCGCCAGCCTGCACTCTGTTGCCAAGACCACAATATATCAGCATTTGTTGTTTAAGACACTAACACCTTTTTGCATTTAAAAAACAAGATTTTTTTTAAATATATCGCCTTGTGTTGGCATGATAATTTTACAGAAACATCAAGATTGTATTCAGTAGGATGGAAGTCAATGTAAAAATATGTACACTGGTGCAAATGATAAATTAACAGGAAAAGCCAACTGCACAATTTTGGAAAGTGAAAATGACGTTAAACATCCTAATGGACGATTATATCTCAATTAAAGCTAAAAGAAACAAATCGAAAATCATTACAATATGTAGAAATTCAGTATGCATGTACATAGTAAGTTGTAAATTGAGAAGCATTAATTCTATTTTCTGATAGTTGGTAACATACTGGATTAACGAGACGATGCGTAAATGGTTGCGTCACGATAAACTTCAAGCTGTGATGTAATCTAATGATGGCTACTTTTCACGACTACTAATTGGTGTCATAATCATTATTAAACAATCAGTAACAGTTTATTTCAAAAGGCTTCAGGGCTTCAAATTAACAAAGGTACTAAAGCCGTTTTCCTGTGTCCCTCTCAATTGGCCTCATTGCCTTAAAAAAATTCATGATCATTAAGACAACTTGGTCTCTGTGCCCATTATTCTCATTAATACATGGGCATTCAGTTTTGTACAAATGGTCTCTGGTACCCTGTTATTACTGGTTATACCCCAGGCCTTGAATTTGGGCTTGGTAAGGGCAAGGCCATTTTTGGCTTGATTTTAAGGGATACAACAGGGCACCAGAGGCAATTTTGTACAAATTGTATCCTTATGTATATTACTGAAAATAAAAGGCATCAAGGCCAAAGTGGCCTTGATGATAGTCATTTTTTTAAGGCACTGAGGCCAATTGGGAGGGCACCAGAGGCAAATGGCCTTGGTGCCTTGATTAAATTCGAGCCCTGATACCCTTCAAATTTAGACTGAAATGGTCTTACCCTTTCAGAGTTCTAATATGTTTAGTTTAGTTAGTTGCCCATATAACCCGGAACACGTGTGAGTTATGTACTAGCCGGTCTGTGCACCTTAAATTGCTGGTAAACGGAACGCAGTTCTATGGGTTTTGTTTTTCTTTCTTGGTAGTTTTAGTTTATGGTATTTCGTTTTATTTAACTGCCACTGCTCTATACTGTAAAGCGTATTGAGGCTTGATGCAAAATGCGCTATATAAGCCCAAATTATTATTATTATTATATGAGGCCTGGAAAGGCGATTATTCATGTATGGTTAATGTTTAATCGCTCAATTATTTTATGCATACAGTAGTAGTACATCATGTTGTCAATGTGTTTACATTTTCTTGTTTTCATCAACTTAAAGCTTCCTGTTGCCAACAACTTTGTTCTGGTAAAATTTCTAATCAATTTCTTTGCTCTATCAGTATACTTATTTACCATAGACACTTGATTAATCAATAAAATGAACTAACCACTCATTCTTCTAAATTTTAATGTCATAGTGTGGATTTGTACCCAATTTGTTTGTCGTTTAGTTACTCAACAAATTGTATTCATTTTTTAAATTGAGTGTTCTCTATGGAAAATATACTATGGCTTACGACCAATCACAGATTGTTTTTTCTCGTTACTAAAATGCATTGTAACTTTGGTCCGAGACCAAAGTTTGGCAGCCATCGTACCAATATTTTCAGTGGTAACCATTGTTTGCGTTACCTCCTACAAGTAAGAAAGTATAATGCATACTCTAAGCAATGAGATACACGCCATCATGACAGGATTCAATAAATTATGTCATCATAAGATAAGATAAGATAAACTTTATTGAATCCAAAAAGGAAACTTTAGGTCATCACATTTTTCCAAAATTTTGGATCCGACTCCAATAAAAAATTCTGATGATGACATAATTTATGTCGAAATATTGAATCTTGTCACAATGGCGTGTATCTCATTGCTTGGAGTATGCATTATACTTTCTTACTTGAGGTTGATTAGTGGACCTTTCGGACTCCAATAAAGGGAGGAACAAAATGTTATTTTTCTACCTTTGCTGATAGAATTTTTTTTAATAGTTATGCTGTAAAGCTCAGTCCATACTGTCATATTTTATTTTGAAAAAAAACAAACTGTGATATGGCCATATAAGGTCATGATGACATCACATCATTAACATACATAACCATATATGGATATATCAAAATTGTCAAATAAATTTTTATAGTCTGCTGGACTGAGTTTAAGGCCTAAAATGTTTTCCCTCTTCTTCTGTTTGAAATTTTAGGGTGGGGCAGCCAGAAAAATTTTTTTAAACCTAAAAAACCCTTAAAGACTCTGAGTAACAATTACAAAGTCAAGCAAAATTGTATACGGTACTGTACATACACTGTGTGATTGTGTTTTGTGAAGTACATTCCAATCCGTTCAAACAATTTTTAAAATTAATAATTTTATTTTAAGTGCCTTTTTCCAAGGGGTGGCAGAAAAGGGCAAACAAAGTCATTTTTTAAAGGCCTACAATATGCATTATGTTTATTTAAATATTTCACTGGCTTTTATCCAAGTTAATAAGAGGGATTCATGCACTACATGTGGATTTATACTAGTTTTTGATTTTTGTTTTATCAGTCAAATTAATGTTGTATGATGTGCTCTGTCATTCGATGGCATTTACTGTCTACAGTCTCCCCTATCTGGAACACGGTTCCGTTAGCAGTAGAAACAAGGTCTTTTATTTTGTTAAATCATTTCGTTATAAAGAAGGTTTGGTACATATGCCATTCAGACTCTTATGTTCAAGGGTTTGTCTCTCATACTATAATAGTCAATTTCGGTTCAGAGATAGAGGAGGAGGTCAGGAAGTATCACTCCACACTAATCATATCCAGGCGAAAGTATGAAAGAGTGCGAGGTGGGGGGGGGGGGGGAGGGGTCTGGAGTTTAAAATCCCACACTAGTCGTGTTTAGGTGAAAATTAGAGGAGATCATTTAGAATCCCACACGTTTTATTTCCAGGTCATAGAGGAGAAGGGATGTGGGGTTTAGGAGTGTAAATGTCACACTAGCTTTCATGTCTGGGAGGGGAGCGCAAGGGTTCTAGTGGTAGAGGGATTGAGAAGTTTGAATCCCACACTAGTCATATCCTGGTCAAAGTGGGGAGATGGAGGTTATTTAGATCGAAAACCACACTTTTGTATCCAAGTCATAGAGGAAAATGTATGAGGTTCAGGAGTTTGAATGTCACTTTAGTTATTTTTATGTCAGAGTGTGTAAGGAAGGGGAGTGCAGTGGGTCTAGAGGCAGGGGGAGGGGGATTCAGAAGTTTGAATCCTATACTAGTTATGTCTAAATCAAAGTGGGAAGGTGTTCATGCAAATTAGAAGTTTGAATACCACACTAGTCACTTCCATGTTAGAAAGTAGAGGTGAGAGGTTCAGGATTAATCTCGCAGTTACTTTCAGGTCATGGTTTTGATATGAGTGGTGTATTAGAAATTCGGATCTTACACTAGTTATTTCCAGGTCAGAGTGGGAATATGAGGGGTTGAGGGTGAGAGATAGAGGAGGGGTCAAGAGATACTGTACCATCCCACACTTATAATTTCCAGGTGAAAGTATGTATGGAAAAGGGTGGGGGAAGTGGGGTGGTGTTCTGGAGTTTGAATCCATACTAGTTATGTCCAGATGAAAGTTGGAGATGAAGGTAGTTTTAACCTCAAACAAGTAATTTCTAGGTTGGGAAATTTACTGGTTCTAGGATTCATTTTGGGTTTGCCTAGATGATAAATTTATGAAAAAAGAACATGTTTTCTTATGATGTGATCAGAAAAGTCTAGTTCTACCCCTCCCTGGTGTGATAGTTGAATATTAATTTGTTTTGTACTTCAATTAGAAATAAGAACAGAGTTAATTTAAAACCACAAAGTTTTTAAAATGCCAAAAGATTAGCCAGTGTAGTCTTCATTGTGTTGAGGTTATTGCCTTTCTGTCGCCAGCATCTTAAATTAAATTGGCTATTTATTTACAGAAGTGATAGAGTGATTAAAGATGAAATATGTCTCAAAGTTCACCAATAATCAGCAGCTTCGCATGGCCAGATGTTTCAGCGTCCGATGTTCTACATTACATTAAAATGTACCATAACATTTCACATAGATTTCTATTTTTCTTTCAAAAAAAGAACAGGTAGTACAATGTAAAATTTATTTCATATCCTATTTTTAACGCTCTACTTAAACTTTAATGGAAACCTGTTTTGTGTTTTTAGAATTCTTTGTTCTAGGAACATAAATTTAAATTTATTAATATTTATAGTTTACATAGTTATTATCAGTAGGTGTTTTTGTGCATTATATTGTAGATTTAAGATAAATTTTTGTATTGAAATTTTCGATTTCAGTAATTATATTTAAAACTGATTGCATCTCATAATTTACAGTAGGCCGTATTATTTACTAGTTTGTATTAAACTTCCTTGACAACATTCAATATTTCGACATAAATTATGTCATCATCAGGATATACTCCAAGCAATGAGATACACGCCATCGTGACAACATTCAATATTTCGACATAAATTATGTCATCATCAGGATATACTCCAAGCAATGAGATACACGTCATCGTGACAAGATTCAATATTTCGATCATCAGGATCATGATGATGACATAATTTATGTCGAAATATTGAATCTTGTCACAATGGCGTGTATCTCATTGCTTGGAGTATGCATTATACTTTCTTACTTGAAGTTGATTAGTGGACCTTTTGGTATCACTGTATCATAACATGATTGTATCAGTTGTCAGTACTGTTTATTTTTGTATGAAATGTTCTACTGAACTTTATCATAATTAAAAATTCTGATTGTGTCATACTATCTCCTTGTAATGTACTGTAGTCCATAATTTCAGTTTTTGTATATTTTTTATGTATTAACATAGATTCTGCATCTAGTCATAATGTACTGTAGACCTTCTATTTTTAAACTGAAATTTTCTATGGCACAATATTTTTTTATAAATCTTATTATATCTCCTCATAGTGCAGTCCTTAATATATATTTTTGTCCATTTGTATTTAAAAATTTTGATTTTATCACAGTTAGGCCTTCGCTGTTTTTTCCCTATAAGTATGTGTAAGTGTGTGAACCAATTGTAACGGGAAAGGATGTTCCCATTCTTGTATTGTATTTTGTAATTACTATGTTTTGTATACCAAATGCTGCAAAGTGAAATAAATATTTATTAGAAAAATAACATGATTCAATTTTTTATTTCTTTTGTGGGGATTTCACCAACTTTTGTTTTGTTCCAATTGTCTAATAATGCATCTAGTGTTAAAAATAAGTTATTTGCTATAAAACACTGAAATTAGAGTTGAATTATCACCATTTTGTGTTCCTTTGTAATAATTTAATAACGGTAAATTAATAATATAATGAAATGATACCAAATTTTTATGAAATTAATATTTGTCGATTGTAAAAGACATTTTTTTAAAAGCAGATAGAGCCCGATGCTGTATACAGCGTCCTGGTGGCAAATTTTGTGTTGAATCTAGGGGTCAAGGCTCCTCCCAAGGCCAATTTTCAAACAAGATGCATTTTCTGGACATCTGAGAGACAATTTTCACAGATAGTTTATTGCAAACAATGAGGTTTTCATGTTCAATAACAGTCATCCAAGTCAAAAGGGGGGAGGGCGCTGGGTCGGATGCCCCTCCTTCCCCCTCCCCTTGGATCCGCACCTGGAATAGGTGTTTTTTCCATGCTAGATTTGTGAATCAAAATATTAATAGCAAAACATTTGAGCATCTTCATTAGGTTTTGACCACATACAATGAAAATGCATTCAACAACAGTGCATAGATAATATAAAAATTAGATTCATGCTGATTCAGCTTGCAAGCAGTGTAAGTGTACGATACCAAAATGAAATTCTTGGAAAGGAAATTAACCCAAGCAGAGTAAAGTTTGTAGCTTATTCATTGGAGTCGAGTATGAGATTAGAAAATGTAAATTCTACTTAGTCTTGAAGATTTTAATGTCAAATCGCAAGTCAGTTTGAAGGCTGTCGATGAAAGATGAAATTAGTATTTGGCTCCGAAACTAATGAAAGCCAATTTTGAAGATTAAATCAAATTAATAAATATGATAATGAAAACATTAAATGTCATTAAAGAGAAGCATGTGCCTTGATGTTTTTTTAATATTTTTTGTCACATCCGAAAGGTCCACTAATCAACTTCAATTAAGAAAGTATAATGCACACTCCAAGCAATGATACATGCCATTGTGACAAGGTTCAATATTTCAACATAAATTATGTCATCATCAGGATATTCATGATGATGACATAATTTATATCAAAATATTGAATCCTGTCACGATGGCATGTATCTCATTGCTTGGAGTATGCATTACTTTCTTACTTGTGTCATATCCAACAGCAGGTTTTTTTTTTCACTACATACAGGACGAAAACTACAACAAGGGAGTTATGCTGCTAAGTCATGGGAGAGAATCTGGTGTGTTGCCAGATTCGAACCATGGACCTCTGGATTGGAAGGCAAATGTTATTGTTACCCACCCATCTACAGTACCACAAGATGGTTGTACACCTCAATTTATTTAACAATACAAAATTTGTTTTTTCAATTGATCAATTCTTAATCCATGAATGTTGTGATATTGAAACTGTGGTAATGATACCTCAGTAGAACCATGCCACAACTTTTATTCTAGTAACGATAGCATTTTTTTTTCTAATTAAGCAACTATGTTGACATTTGTTAAATTACCAATGGATTAAGTGCCTAAATTGCAATGAAACATTAGCTTACTGGGACGGAACCTGACATTTCTGAGAGGAGGATCCAGAAAATAAGAGGAACTGCAAATTGTAAAAATGGGCATAGTGTATAGTACAGTAGCTCAGAGTTAAAGGGAAACTCTGGGATTAAAATTTCCATGGATACACTTAAAAAACACTGACCTTACTGAAAAACTTTCAAAACATTTGGACAATGAAATAATTGAGAACTGCTGTACTCATATTACACAATGCTGAAAAATAGGAAAATTATGGATTTTGAAGGGTTATGTTAGAAATTGGTATCAAAAATCACATTACAAAGTACCTGTTTTTATGTAAAACCAACTAATCTTACGAGTTATATTTTTAATGTGATTTTGTTTTTCAAACCCAACCCTTTCAAAATCTGTAATTTCAGTAGTAGACCCACTTTGATTTGGGACTCACTTTGCAACATGTTTTTCGACATAACCTCACTGCTGAAAGGTTGTGAAATTCTATTTGTTGGATCACAACTAATTACTATTTTATATTTATTATAGATTTATACATAAAAAATGTTAATCCTAGAGTTTCCCTTTACCAATAGCATGTTGCACAGATTGAGTCCCCACCAACTTCAAGTCCAATTTGGTCGGGGCTGAGGCTAAGATTTTTGGTAATAGGGAACCCCAGGTACTCGTAAATAGCACTCCCAGACTTAAACTGGTTTATATTTTTTTTACATACTGTAAAGGCCACCTTAAATTCAACCGTGCTTATTGCTGTTTGTTGGTAACTGTAGATACTTTTATGTTATTAAGTTAATTACACTTTGATTATATGTTTCTGTTGCTCATTTTTGAATTTTTTTCTGCTACATGATTACTTCAATTTTATTTACATTATAAAACCCATATTGATGTGATTTAGACATACCTGTCAACAATTAGTATTTGGCCTGACCTAGATATTATGTACATTAAGGTACCTGGGCAGTGTTTTGTCTGTAAAGCAAGGCGTTTTATAAGATAAATGAATAGAATAGAATACAGATTTCAATTCAAAGTGAATAACTTTCTTTAGGCTGGGTACCTTGTTGATCTGTATGTAGTGCTTGTAGTGACCTGGATATCGTGGGCTGGGTTATAGGCATTGGATTAGACCTCCTCAGGGAAAGAATAGTTTTGGGCTTGGGACCTTAGGGCCGCCGTATACTGCATTTGTCCTAAACATACAAAATACTAAACGGAAGTCATTAGCATAAAACTCCTCAGGAACACTCGGAAATATGTATCTTAGTGGCTTGAAATCTCAGTTGACCTTACCTGGAAATTGCAGTATGCCTGCACTGGGTCAGATTCTAATCCATTGCATAATTATCTCCAGAAAACTGTGAATCATGAACTTCTTTATGCTAAAATACAGAAGTAATCTTGGCTTGAGTGTCAGACATGGCAATGTTTAGATTCTCTTATGGTAAAAATCTAATTTTCATACTAATTATCCTAGATGTGATCATTGTGCACCCAGTGCAGGGGTGTTTCCTGGTGCACTTTCAAGTCCACTTTCCTATTCGCTGGCCATATTTTCCCATATTTTCCCATATTTTTCTCATTTAAAAATGGATAAAAAATTGGATATTATGATTTTTATATTAATTTCATTTTTTTTTTATTGAACTAAGAGGGTACTACGAGGGCATATTTTATATGTACATTTGAGAATATGAGGGTGGTGGCATTGGTGCACCCCAGCCCCCTGTGTGCCATTCTGTAGTGGCACTGACTATAGATATTCTATGTCAACTCTTATTGTAACAATCTAATTTTCAGTAGATGTGATCACCGTGCATCCAGTGCAGGGGTGATTCCTGGTGTACTTTCAGGTCCACATTCCTATTTGCTGGCCATATTTTCCCATATTTTCCTCATTGAAAAATAGCTAAAAAATTGGATATTATGATTTGTTTATTAACTTTTTTTAAATGAAGTAAGATGGCATATTTTATATGTACATTTGAGAATATGAGGTGGTGGCATTGGGTGCACCCCAGCCCCCTGTGTGCCATTCTGTAGTGGCACTGACTATAGATATTCTATGCCAACTCTTATGCATAATGTGTAAGTCTTGTGCATGGGCACTCATTTTAGTCATTTTAGATGTTTCCTGCATATATCAGTTTTTCCCATGCATGAGAAGAATTTTCACACATTATACAAACATATTTATAATTGTTTTCATGCATAAAAAGATTGTTGTGCATTAGTTGAATGTCAAGATAGAAATAAAAACTAACATTCAGCAAAAACGATTAAAATGGCATCAAAACATTGCAAATTGCAGTGTTATTTGCATGAAAAAAATGTCTGACATACACCAACAGGAATGTTGGATATGGCCACAAATCACAGTAATTTAGGTAAATAACTCTGCGGCAAGTTTGTTTCACGACTTGAAATATAAAAAAGTTGATGGTATAATATTTTAACAAATTCAGATTTTGGGAAAATCCATGGTAGGTCAACCCACCTCATTTTGTGTGCTATTTATATTCTTTTCAGGTTTTATTTATATCATTAGTAACAATTGATGTGTTATGGGTGTGCACGCACACTCCCCACCCACACGTTTTTTTTTCCTTTTTTACATAAACTATTGAACACTATACAAAACATAAAGCATACTCAGAATGGCAAAACGACTTCTTTTTATACTGTTAATTTGAAAACTCAGATGGTGTCTGTGCTGGCGAAAAGTACGTTTAAAATCCTTGATCACTCACACCTCCGCATTTCAACTACCAGCTATAGCCCTGAGTAACTTCATTTGTGTAAGAAAAACCAATGAGTATGGGTTTGCATAGAATCAAAGCATAGACTTAGAAATAAATACTTGGCCAATAGACCTATTGACATCCAAGTCTGGGCTCTATGCTTTGGTACAATTTTGCTCATAACTGCATTAAAAGCAACTATTTCTTGTACATAAAACCCATCAAAAAATCATAGACTGACTTTTAAGACAAATTCCATTATTAGGTTTTTAAATATTGTGCAATTTTTGAAGCTATGCAAGTTTGTTAAATTGTGCCCAGCAAATACACTACAGTTTATCTGAGAAATATCTTGAGGAACATTGAACAGGAAACCAATTGGTCAAAAACTTTTTCCACTGTTAAATAGCTAGAGTATAGACAAGTGTTAAGATGCATTTTCACTTGAAAAATTACAAAAAAAAAGAAAAAATTACATCTAATATGGTAAAGTTTAAAAATGAGCAAAAAAAAAAACACACCAAAACATAAAAAAGGCTAGAAACCTCCATAATTTTGATCATTAATCACTGTAAAAACCTATTAAACGATTAAAAAAAACCAGTAATTTTTATTCAAAACTTTTTAAGTTGATGTTACATTAAAGATGTATTGTCACTTGAAAATGACCAAAAAATCAATGACATTAATTGTGACATTGAGTTGCTCATAATCAAGTAACATCAAATTTAAGAACTTGAGAATAGAAATTAGTGTATTTAAAAATTGTTTAATAGAATTTTTACACTAAAAAATGATAAAAATATAAGAGGCTTCCAGC
>JAOTQE010077151.1:0-16146 GCA_025631205.1 Nesometra sesokonis
GTTACATTAGAGCACGTTTCAGGCCATTTCGAGCATTTAACATTTTTCGCAAATTTTACGCGAACGTGCGCATTTCCACGCGCGTAGCGCACACTAATGACTAAAATAACGTTTTTTTTAACTTTTTTGGCTTCCTGACACTTTATTAACAAATTACAAGGCCTTTCAGCCACTTTAGGCACACTTACACTGTCTACGGGTGCATCAAAGATAAAGTTATCCAAAGTTTGGATTGATTACCTTTTTTACATATGATAGGATGTTCAAAACATGCATGGTCAACAATAAATTTAAACATTTTACACATTTGGCTAAAAATTTGGCCAAAAAGTGACAAAAAATAAAAAATTACATGGTTGAGATCAATAAGACTACCTTTTTTGGAATATATTTTTTACATAGGATAGGATGTTCAAAACATGGTCAACAATGATTCTGATTATATTTTTCAAATTTGGCCAAAAAGGGTCATTCTGGCCAAAAAGTGGCAAAATGACCAAATATCATGAGTAGAGTCAATAAAACTACTTTTTCAACTCAGCACATTTCTTTACATAGGATAGAATGGCCAAAACATGGTCACCAATTATTCATATTATTTAGCCAAATTTGGTCAAAATGGTCATTTTTTACTAAAATTGGCCGAAATAGCCAAAATGTCACGAGTGGCGTAAATGAGACTGCTGTTTTTTAATTCAAAATTAGTCAAAATGGTCATTTTTGGCCAAAATCTGGCCAAATATGGTCATTTTTGACAAAAAAAAATGGTCGAAATGGCCAAAAAGGCATTGAATGTGGTCAATAGGACTGCTTTTTTAAATCAGCATAAATTTTTACATAGGATATGATATATTCTGATTATTTAACCAAATTTGGTCAAAAATGGTCATTTTTGACCAAAATTGGCCAAAATAGCGAAAATTTCATGTATGATGTTTTTACATAGGATACGATGGTCAAAACATGGTCACCAACAATTTTGATTATTTAACCAAATTTGACCAAAAATGGTCATTTTTGACCAAAAAGTGGCCGAAATGGATAAAATGTCTTGAGTGGGGTCAATAAGACTGCGATTTTCGGAATCAGCGTAATTTTTTACATAGGATAAGCTTGAAAAACCTTGGTCACCAAAAAACCAGTTATCTCCTGAAGTATTATAGTAGGCCTATTCCCTCCTAATTTGATAGTAAATTAAAAATTAATTTTTAACTTATGAGTCACATGATTGTTTTAATCCCTATCCTTTTAATTAGGCTTTTATACATCTCTCTTTTAAATATAGTACACACTAAACTACATATTAAACTGTCCCCTTCTTGAGTGGGGTTTTTAATATTGACTCAAAACGGTTCAATATACTACATATTGAACCGCTGAAACCCACATAATTGAAAATTATACTGAATGTCTCATTTTATATTATTTGTACATTAGGCCTATCTCCTACAAAGTTTGGCCAACTTTTAACAGCCGTGGCCACGTGGTATGATGAGCGTCAGGATAGCATCCTGAAAGTTCTGTACCAAGACTATCTAACACCCAGTCAGCTGGACAATGCGACAAAAACAAGAGATTTGCTTGATAGTTTACACGCATCTGGTCACATAAATTGTGCAGACATAACACTTATTTATGACACTATTAAAGTGACGAAACAATTCGGGTTGAGACTTGATCATATCATACCATCATTTCCAGATATGAGAGAAATTGTCATATCAAAGTTCACACGTCATCGATTAAGCATGATTAAATTTGGATTAGCGCTGACTGGAGATGACGTAGAAGAGATTAGTGGCCTGTTTAATACACCAGTACGAAGGTATTCTGATGGCTGGTGTTTGATATATGATCTAGAAAACAGAAATGAGCCTATAATTCGTAAAAACGATATATACAGATTCATTGACATTTTGAAGAAACACGACTTACCACATCCAGGTAAGTGTTGGCTTTAACAAATAAGTAAATTGTTGGTTTTAAAACAAAGTGTTTGAGCTTAACCCCAGTTTTTTCTAATTGGATACCCTGGTTGTAATGCTAATTATCATGTTTCTTACAGTCGACCTTCTCATTTACAAACTTCTCATTTACAAACCTTCTATTTTACAAACACCATTCTCTCAATGATGTCATTAAAATAATGGCAATGATGTAATTATCCGAGAATTCATCATTGTTGTTTTTTTGTTTTTCATACTTGTTCCCCTCCTAATTCATTTAAACAACTTTGTTTAACAAACCAAGAGCACAAAATAAACACAAATAAATATTTGGAGGCCTTACTTGACCATTTTTTATGAACCTTCTCATTTACAAACGTTCTCATTTACAAACACCTTCCAGCCCAAGGGGTGTGTAAATGAGGAGGTCGACTGTACTTTCCAGCAATTTACCATTGTCCAGTTGTGAAGACTAAAGCAATGTGGATCCTGGCTTCCTCAAGGACAAAAAGCAAATGCGTGAGTCATGAACTCTTAACTCATATCTGAGCCAACTGCTTGGATTTTCCAACTTCATGCAGCAAGTAATAACGCTCGATCATCTTGATGATTTGTGTTCCACCGCCAAAAATTGGTGTGAGCGGGCTTTGAACCCATTTTCACGTGAAAGGCCTGTTATTTCGTAATTAATCTGTACATTTTCTAATTTTTTGTAGAATGTCCGGATCCAGAGTTTCAACAAGAGTAGAAAACGCACACTTTCTGTTGGATTTGCATAATAAAGGGGTGTTACATAATAATAATGAATAGTACAGGTATAGTTATGAATATTGTATGATATTAATGAATATTATAATTATGATATTGAAGGGGTAGGTATAGCGAATATATAATTAATTTTTGGAATAATTATACTATTGAAGGGGTGGTACAACGAATATGTAATTCATGTATGGAATAATTAAGTTAGTGAAGGGGTGGGGTATGTATAATTAATTTATTAATTGGTTTTAAGATGGTACAGATCTAAATACTATAGTAATTAATTTATGTAATTATAATTTAGTATTCAGAAAAATGGTGTCACTGAGACATGGTTTAATCTTTAGCGGTATTTTCGAACTGGTGATCAAACGCGTGTACAAATTGTGAGGGTACTTGAGTTGTTTTATTCATTAACATAGACCCCGGTTAATATCTATGATAATATATATCGAAATAATTAATAAAAATATATATATTTTTTAGATTTAAATATGATGTACTGTGTAGTGTTACGTAATTTTTCCGTACGGTATATATAGTAGGCCCTAATGTCGGTGAAGTTATCATTTAATTGTTTCATTCGATTGGTACAATCATTAGTTCTAACGCAAGACACCATTATTCTACGAAAATGAATTTCTACACAAGCGATTACACCGACTCAAAGATTGCTGAGAAGGCTAAAACAGCTATACATCGTGTAATGCAACCTTCATAGAAGCAGAAGGTTGAAGATGGCCAGAATGTTAGTGCTTCTTTTAAAACGGATTTGAGGCCTGCAAATAGACTATTTTACAAAAACAAACCTACCGTAGCCGATCGAAGAACCACAGTTACAGTAACAAATCGTATATTTTTGACCGAGAAGAGACACGTGGTTGCCCAGCGTTGGGGGACAGACTTATTCGTGTGTATAAGAGAGTATTACTTCGAAGATGGTAAACCTAAACCCGTTCGAAAGGGTATTAAGGGTATTAATCTACCCATTTGGCAATGGCGGAAACTGTTGCTGGAGAGTGATGCAGTCGATAAAATGATACAGGTATTGGAAGGTAATGTGGATGATCACACCGGTGATAATTGCAGCACCAGTCAAGACGAAAATGATAACGGTAAACGCCGCTATGAAGCATGTGAAACAGATAAGGAAGACAACCAGTACAACTATGAGGGAAACCAGTATAGCTGGCTACTGCAAGACGCGTGGCTACCCGGACAATCTTTAGACGATTGAGATGATTTGATAACAGATTCAACGGTAATTAATTCTTACGGATTGAACAATGCCAATGTATAAATTATTCATATTTGAAAACTCTATATAATCGTAGCGGGAAAATTGGATATTCATTTTGAAAACTTTACACCTAACCTGTTATCCAGTCCACCAATCCTGTTATTACTTATTTTATCCGTTTATTAATTGTATAGTAAATTAAGTCAGTGTTTCTTTTAAATAAAATGAGTTTATCATATCAAAAAATGAAGAAAGTATTTGTGTGTTATATTTAAGTGTGTGTTTACGGTAATTTGTTCATTCAAGTAATAGAGAGAAATGAGTATGGATGAGAAATTGAGAAAAGTGTATTACGATCCTAAACATCCAGGGAGTATCGGGGGTGTTGACCGACTTTATCAGGACGTAAAAGATGAAATCGACATAACTAAACAAAAAGTACAGGACTGGTTGGAGAGACAGGATACGACACGCTACATAAACCGATTCAACGTAAATTTCGAAGAAACAGAGTGTTCGTAACATCCATAGATGAACAATGTGAATTGGACTTGGTAGATTTGACATCTTTAAAACGCTACAATAGGCAAAACAAATTCCTTTTAACGTGTATCGATGTTTTATCTAAATTTTCTTGGGTTATTCTTATAAAAGATAAATCTTCAGATGTCATGTTAAATGCTATGAAGAAACTGTTATCCGGTAAAAGAAAACCAATTAAAATTCACACCGATGAAGGGACGGAATTTACAAACAAAAAAGTTCAATCGTATCTAAAATTATTAGGTATACATTTCTTTACAACGAATAATGAAACGAAGGCTAGTGTAGTAGAAAGATTTAATCGAACTCTAAAGGGTAGAATGTGGAAATATTTTACATCGAAGGGTACTAAATACTACATTGACACTTCAGAAATTGGTTTCTAGCTACAATAATTCAAAACACAGATCAATAGGAACAGCACCGAATTTAGTTACAAAAGAAAACGAACACGAAGTTTGGGAAACACTTTATGGAGAAAAACAACAACAACAACAACAACAATCTACGCGGAGCTTTAAATTTAAAGTTGATGATCAAGTTCGCATTAGCAGATATAAGATGAGGTTTGAAAAGGGTTATCTAGCAAATTGGACGACAGAAATATTTACAGTCGCGAACGTAAAAAAAACTAAAGTACCTGTACATAAACTCAAAGATTGGGATGGTGAAACAATAGAAGGGACTTATTTTGAAAAGGTGTTACAAAAAGTTTCCAAATCTGATAATGATACATATCGCGTTGAGAAAATTCTTAGGAAACGAAAACGTGGAGGGAAAACTGAGTACTTTGTTAAATGGTTGGGTTATCCCGATAAATTTAACAGTTAGGTTAAGAATTTAGAACGATAAACAATTCATCCATGAATTATTTTCCTGAAAACACACTTACCAGTTTTACTACACAATTAGCTGAACCGATTCGATTAGATGGGGAGTGGGAAGTTGCATTATCGGAGATTCATTACCCTCACTCGTGGTACAACGTTGATGTCTCAAATAACAAATTTTACGTTATAATAAATTCTCAAATAAATATAGCGCTCAAGCATGATTACGAGATTGCTATCCCGGAAGGTTATTATAATTCGGGACAAATATTGGTTGACGCTATTAATAATTCTCTAAGAAGAGTAAAAATAGAAAACGATATAAATTTAAAATTTAACTCGATTTCCGAGACTGTTCGCATTTCTACAAATTTTAATGTGTGGATTACCTTATTGGGTGGTATGGAAACGCTACTGGGGATGGATACGCCATCAAACAATAGCGCTGGTTCACGCTAAAGCGCTGGAACGAGGAACAGCGAAGTACCCGCTGGTATTGTGGTTAAAACGCTGTCTGTCCTGCGGGGGAACCTCTCGTTTACCCGGGAGTCGCTGTACAACGGGAATCTACCGAAACGCATCGTTATTGGTTTAGTGAGTACCGATGCATTCAACGGCAGTTACGCCAAGAATCCTTACAATTTCCAACACTTCAATACCAATTTTCTATCTCTATATTTGGACGGTGAACAAGTTCCGTGGAAACTGCTTAAACCAACCTTTGAGGCTAACGGTGAAGGAAGTTACATTCTAGCCTACCAAAGTTTATTCTCTGGTTTGAATACACTTTTCGATGACACGGGCAATCAGATTTCTAGAGACGACTACGCAAGGGGATATTCATTATTTGCATTTGATCTTACACCCGACTTATCAAATAGTGGACACTTTAATTTAATTAAACAAGGGAATATTCTTGTAGAAATTCAGTTTTCAGCTGCTTTGCCTGAAACAATCAATGTAGGCCTATTAGTGTATTCAGAGTTTGATTCGTTAATTGAAATTGATAAAACCCGTAACGTTATCTTGGACTTTTAACAATGGATACCGTACAATTGTTAAGATTAGCTAAATCCTACCATGACTCAACGGTATTTTCGAGGCGTATTTCCCTCTGATCGGTTACCTAGGAACGATAAAGGGTTTCCTAGAGCGTACATAGCGAACGTAGATACTAGTAATGAAAACGGTTCGCATTGGGTTGCATTTTTCTTACAAAATGAAAATCAAGGGTATTTCTTTGATTCATTCGGGCATCCACCAGAGTATTATAAACATAATTTTATTAATTTTCTTAATAGTTCTGTAACCAAATGGTATTTTAACGATAGACGGTTACAGGCATCCATGTCGACCGTGTGCGGTCAATATTGTATTTTTTTATATCGTTCATAGATGTAGGGGTGTAGCAAACTCAACAATGATTAATATTGTAATGTTACATAGTTTTGAAGTTATAAGTCTATTCACATGGTATCAGAAGTGCTGGTGAAACGAATCCTTACAGGAGACCAGATAAGTTTCGTTTTTTTAAGGCTTACTTTGTTACATTTACCGTAGGCTAGAGAGTAAAAATCCGACTGCACGAGAATCAATGGCTCAACGCGGCGGACAACAGCAGGCGTCGTCGTCGTCGAACGCCCAGCAACATAGGGATAGGCCAGCCACGGCTTATAAGGCAAACATCCTGGTGCCTGGTAAATTAGAGTTACATTCAGGGAATCCACAAGCTACCTGGAGAAAATTTAAACGCCAATGGGATAACTATGAGGTAACCTCAA
The DNA here is from genome assembly GCA_025631205.1 of Nesometra sesokonis. Lineage (NCBI taxonomy): Eukaryota > Metazoa > Echinodermata > Crinoidea > Comatulida > Antedonidae > Nesometra > Nesometra sesokonis. Next base: position 7,103 of record JAOTQE010077151.1, read on the forward strand.
GATTGGTTGAGGAAACCAAGAAATATAGAGGAGCGGTTTTACTAGCCTGCATTGGACCTTATGGCTTTGAAAGAAATGACGGATTTCATTTTGACGATGGTGAAAATAAAGATGACATTGATGTCATATTAAAAAAATTGAAGAATATTGCATAGGCAAAAGTAATGAAATCTATGAAACATTCATATTTAATAAACGTTCACAACATGAAGGTGAATGTATAGATTCGTACGTCACTGCACTACGTAAGCTTGCCAAGACATGCAATTTTAAAGACAACGAAGAACGGATGTTTCGAGACAGCATAGTTGGTGGTGTGATAGACGAAAAAATCAGACAGAAGTTGCTAGCACAGAAAAATCTCTCACTCCAAACATGAACATGAAGCTTCACATCAACAGGCCAAGGCAATGAACAGTTCGTTAGTTGTAGCAGCAGTGCAAAAAGGGAAACCAGTTAGTGGTAGTACCCCAAGGAAAACATGCTTCAAGTGTGGGAGAGAGCAACATGGGAAATCTGAAATATGCCCAGCTAAGTCAGCTAGATGTAAAAAATGTTCAAAAATTTGACATTTTGCAGCCATTTGTCGAAGCTCACGTCCACAAAGTAAAAATTGGAAAAAGCAAAAAGGATCAGTTAGTCTACTACAAGAGAGTAATGAAGTAGGTGCCGATGTATTTCTTGGAGCAGTAACACATCCAAATGCTCAGTGTAATCCATGGTGTGTTGAGGTGTTAATGGAAGACCAGCTTAAAAGGTTCAAATTAGATACTGGAGCTGATGTTACTGTTGTGGATACAAGGAGTGTACCACGAAACAAACCACTGATTAAATCCGACCGAAAACTGTATGGAGCAGGTCGGAATCTATTACCAGTTCTGGGAAAATTCCAAGCAAATTTAAAAGGTGAAAAGGCTGAATGTCTACAGGATATATATGTGGTTGATAAAATTGAACAACCATTGCTTGGACGACCAGAAATCGAAGCTTTGAATTTAATTCAAAGAATAAATACAGTAAATGATATGCGGATGAGTACAAACAATCACATCCAAAGTTGTTCACAGGATTGGGAAAGCTGAAAGAGATGTACCAAATCAGATTAAAAGAAGAGGCAAAACCATTTGCTGTTTGCTCACCGAGAAGGGTGCCAATCCCTTTGCAACGGAAGGTACAGGCTGAACTGCAAAGGTTAGAAAGCCTAGATGTTATTAGGTCTGTAACAAGTCCGACTGATTGGTATGCTCCAATAGTAGTAGTACCGAAGCCGAAAAACAATACAGTGAGAATATGTGTGGACCTCACTAAACTTAATGATAGTGTTAAACGAGAAAACTACCCACTTCCATCCACCGACCAACTACTAGCCCAACTAAAGGGAGCCAAGTATTTTACCAAACTCGACTGTAATAGTGGATTTTATCAGGTTCCACTACACCCAGACTCACAAAAATTGACAACCTTTATAACACCGTTTGGACGTTTCTGTTTCAAAAGATTGCCCTTTGGAATATCATCAGGGCCAGAAATTTTTCACCGTATCATGACACAGATACTGACAGGCATTCCAGGCGTGATTTGCGACATAGATGATGTACTAATATCAGGACGAGACAAACAGGAACATGACAAAATATTGCACAAGGTGTTGTCAAAAATGGAAGAAGCTGGCATTACGCTTAATGACAAGTGCGAGTTTAGGCTCACTATTATCAAGTTTCTAGGGCATATACTGTCGGATACAGATGGACCCTAGCAAAGTAGAAGCCACACAGAATTTCCCGAGACCAACTAATGTTCCAGAAATTACGCGATTAATGGGAATGGTGAATTTTGTCAGAAAGATTTCTCCAGATTTAATAGACGAAACAAAACTGATGCGTGATTTACTAAAAAAAGAAATACAGTGGACATGGAGTGAAATGCAGGAGCAAGCTTTTACCAAGCTTAAATCAAAATTGAGCTCGCCACCTGTATTAGCCCATTATAGTCCAGACCTACCTACTAAAGTGTCTGCCGATGCATCATCCTATGGACTCGGGGCAGTCCTATTACAAGTGACAGACTCAATCTGGCGTCAAGTTTTTTATGCATCACGATCAATGACGCCAACTGAGCAGCGTTATGCTCAAGTAGAGAAGGAGGCATTAGCTGCAATTTGGGCGTGTGAGTTTGCAGACTTTTTGGTTGGTTTACCTTCATTTATAATAGAAACAGATCATCGTGCATTACTAGCACTTTTAAAGACAAAGGCTATGGATGACCTTACGCCGAGAATCTAAAGATTTCGTATCAGATGAAATACACTGCTGGAAAGGATCTAACCACTGCTGATGCACTTTTCCGGGCTCCAGTGGAGCTTCCGGAACAGAATGATGTTGAATTACCAGATGCAACTGATGTGTTTGTGCATTTTGTGGTTAACAGTTTACCAGCAACAGCAAGCAAATTGACGGAAATACGAGAACATCAAAGGGCCGATTCCAAATGTAGCAAGGTGGCTAGATTTTGCCAAGAGGGATGGCCTAAACATGGAAATGTAGAACCCAATCTGCATCATTACTACCAAGTGCGAGATGATCTTATTGTTGTGGATGGTATGTTGATGTTTGGGACCAGAATTTTAATTCCCGAATCCCTAAGAGAAGATGTCCTAAACCGGATACATGTTGGTCATCAGGGCATTGTGAAATGCAGAGCCTTAGCTAAGGCATCTGTGTGGTGGCCAGGGATAAGTAAATAAAATGATCCAGAGGCTTATTGAAAATTGCATGGTATGTGAGAGACAGAAACGACAAAGACCGGAACTATTGCAGCCAAGTGCACTTCCAGAATATCCATGGCAACACTTGGGCATGGATCTGTTTGAATGGAAAGGGGAGAATTACTTACTGCTGATAGACTATTTTTCAAAATGCATAGAGATTGCACATCTCCGTACATCGTCAGAGAGGGTAATTGAACACTTAAAAAGTATATTTGCCAGGCATGGAGTACCGAATAAGGTCTGATAATGGACCCCATTCATCATATATATTTGCTCGCTTTGCAGACCATTATGGATTTAAACATGAGACCAGTAGCCCGAACTTCCCGCAGAGCAACGGTGAAGCTGAGAGGGCAGTCCAGACAATCAAGAACTTATTAGAAAAAGCAGATGATCCATATATTGCCCTGTTGAATTACCGGGCAACACCATTGCAATTAGGATACAGCCCAGCAGAGATGTTAATGGGTAGGCAGTTGCGAACCAGAGTTACAGTGGTCTCTACTAACTTGAAACCAGACTGGCCAAAATTGGAAGAAATGAAAACAGAACAACATAAACAAAAGGAAATGATGAAAAAGACATATGATTTGAAGCATTGAGCTAAAGATTTATCTGGCTTATCAGTAGGAGAGAAAGTATGGATTAAGCATCCTACAGAAATGAGTGGTACTGTAAAGAGAAAGGTTTCGCAAAGATCATATGGAATTGAAACGTCGACTGGAATACTGAGAAAGAATAGAAAGCATCTTTGTAGACGGGTTGATAGGTATTCTCCGAGAATACATCCATTACGGGAAGGTTCGACCTTGCCCCCGGTGGCAGGTCAAAATAACAATGATTTTGATTACTTTTCAGATACCGTAGTGGTTCAGAGGGGATTCATTATGATCAGCACACTAAACAATCAAGATATATTACTAGAAGTGGAAGACCAATCAAACCGCCAGAAAAATTAAACTTGTGATCTGAAGACAGATGTTCAATTTAATCAAACTTTAATTAACATAAATTTGATTGTTTTGATGATTAGTGAACATTGATTACAGAGTTAAAGATAGGTGCTGTTTTATGTTATATTTACATGTATGATTCCTGAAAGAAGAGCTTTAAACTAAGTTGAATATAGTATTCCTTTTATTTAAAAAAAATTGCAAAACATCCCAAAGAAAGAGAGATGTAATGTTACATAGTTTTGAAGCTATAAAGATGATAGTGATTATAAAGATGATAGCGCTATCTATTGTTGAGATTGAAATAAATGTTGTTGGCTTAGAGACCGATAAAATGGCGTTGTGTGTTTTATTATCGTCGTCTTATTAATTTATAATAAAAGCCATCCAGAGTCTATCCTGACCTAGTAAGTCTATTCACAAATATGTTTGGTAAAGATAGATATACTAACGATGTATTTGTTAATGATTTTGTAAAACGTCGATACGATGTTAATTTGCCAGTGTACGATAAGGAATATATTAAGATACAGTTTGTTAAAATGTTAACCAAACAATTTTGAAGTTTGTGTTGTTTAAATAAGTTGCATGAAAAAAAATGTGTTTGTTATTTTGTTGCTGTTTGCTCAATCTTCTTCCCTCATCTCCCTCCTTCTATATTTAATTTTATTTAAATAACGCTAAATAAAACAAAATGCGGATTTTATTTTCATTCATTTATTTTATCATCAAATCGTAATTATTCTTAAAAAAACGTAACATTTAACAAGTTTGAATGATTAGAAATTAATCCAACTAGATTTACCGGCACGTTTTGACGAACGTGTTTTCTTTTTAACAACGGGTTCAGAAGTGGAATATAGTCCACCTGTTTTTATTCTTTGAAGAAGGGTTCGACGCGTCGTATTACCAATTAAACTTTCGGGAGTGTTTAATTTGGCTAATACAATAAGAAATTCTTTCCAGCCTATAGGTTCAAACCCTTGTTTCTGCTGAACAATATCCTTAACTAAATCTACTAAATTACTGCCTTTTAATAATTGTCCTTCGAATAAAACTTCTCCGTGCGTATTCCAGTCAATATCCTTTGTGTTTTTAAAACGTTGTATCCAATCTAACAACCTCTTAGTCTTCGGTTTTAACGTTACAGAAACAGAATTTAATGCATCTGTGATTTTGGGGTCTACGTTAGTATTCTTTGTGTCAGCGGGTTTCTCGTCAGATGCGTCATCAACGTTTAATTTCATAGTGGTGGGATTGTTGATACGTTTATCCCTCTGTAAAAAACGTTGAAGTACCTGGTTGTACATTGTAATTTTATCGTAATCGGTGAGGCCTTGTTTGTTGAGTATATCATTCATTGATTGGTCTACACTACTGTTTACTGAAGTTTCTGTTTGTTCGTAGCGTTTACTATGTAACATAGCATTTGCAAGTTCTTGCGGTACAACAATCATCTTATCCATTATTTCAGCAATAAACTTCCCAACGTTTGCAAAACAGGTTTTAGTATAAGACCGAGAAACCCTCCTTTTTGAACGAGTATCTGTTTTCTTTTGATCGTAGGAATTTTCTTATCGGCAATATTTCCCAAGTGTTTCCTTTACCTCTTCAATTTATTCTTATGAGCCGTGGTTATTGGTACACCCCCTTTATTACATTCATTGTGCACTCACAAATTGCCGTAACCAATTCGTTATCGGCATTCTTCAAAATAAGTTGTCTGTGTTTAGGAGTACAGTGAGCTAAAAACCGTAAGGTTTCATCGTTTTTTCTAACACGTTGTTACATGATGTTAGTTTCAATTGTAAATGAATAATAGTATTTAAAGTTACACCTACTTATACTTTCGAAACGTAAGCAAAATTCTTAGTTTTTGAAAATATATTTGTTCGAATTCTCATCTCTTCAGGCGTGTAAGGTTTCAGGTCAATGAACAAATAACCCTAAGGTTCACGAGTAGCATATTCAAACGCCTCCCTCAGAAAACCCCCTTTGGCTGGATACATTTGTTTTGCCAAGTCAGTTATTTGCGTTTTATCTCGGGGATTTTTAAATAATACGATATAATGAGCATTCAACGTTATAGTTCGAATTTCTTTCGAACCATAAAACAAGTTTTGCATAATAAAATTACCGAAATGTTTCTATGATGAGAACCTTTAGTAAATAAATTCACTACTCGTTTATCTTTACTGCATTCTGTCATATGGTCATCGATAATTACAAGATGATTTCTACTCGGTTCAAACGCATCTATTGTTTCAACCGGTATACCTTCCGTGAAACTAATATTTGTAATAGATTTACTTAAGTCAGTGAACAGTTGCTGGTGTTCACCGTAACACCAAATAATATCGTCAAATGGCTTATCGAAATAATCATTTTGCAAAAGTTGTTTCACAAAGACAGATTTACCGGATGAAGTAGGCCCGCTGATGACGTCATCTTTGTTTGAATCAAATCAGTTGTAGTGGTTTACTGTTATATTGCAAGTTTCTATGAATAAGGGAGGAAGTCATCGCACAAAACAAAAACGCACCAAACAAAACACACTTTTAAAACGTTCAACAACAAAAGAAATGCATTACTCTTTTACAATTTCTCTTACATGTTTTAAATCTTTAATTTTGAAAGAAATCATTTTACAAATATAAACTTAACTTTAAAAATACAAATCATAAAAAAATAAATAAAATAATATAAAATACAATAATATTTTCTTAAATATTGTTTACCATACATAACGGTATGGTACAGTTTTAAAGTTATCTATAATGATACGCTTGTCGTACACAATACGGTAATCTTTGGTAGACTTTTCATTCACAATTTTTCGAGATTTAGGTTTTCGAGTAATTCGACTCTCATCAACAGTAGTGATTGTTTTAGGACCAATACTTTTCACCATATTTGAAACAGTGTTTAAATTTAGTTTAGAATTTGTAAAATTTAAGGTGAACCCTTTACCTTTACACACCGTTTTACCGGAATCTAATCTATAAGCATAATTTTTAGGTCAACCCGATACGAAGCATTCTATATACTTTCCATCACTGGCGTTAATCTCGTTCGTTAATTGTCCAAGATAATCGCCGAGAGGAGGGTTCCATTCTCCAGGTTTTGTAACATACACAACGCTATCAGTGTCGTAGTATAGAACACGCTGCTGTAGCTGCTCCAGAAGTTCGTATAATTTTAATCTAGCTGAAGCCGTTGTGAACGCAGCAATTACTACGTTTACCTTTCGATTAACATCAATGAATTGTTCTTCACACTCATACTTAAGCTCTACAAGATTTTCGTTGACGAAATTTACATCGTGGACAATTAACTGAGAGTCGGAAAGAATATCGTACACTTCGTTCGGATCCTGCGTATATTTGGTTTTATAAGGTTTTCAATCTGACCGAATTTACCCCAAAAACTATTTAACATTAATTTGGCTAAAGATCGTAAACCCGGATTATACACAATATTATCTTTATTTAGACGTATACCTTCATGTATTTCGTACTCTTTAATATATCTATCGTCATCCTCTGGAGTTTTACACCACGCTGGAAAACCAGAGGTTTCTTGTTTCAGTTTAAGAAAGGTATTAATATATTCAGTGAATAATCCCGACCCCGGTATATTTGGATTGTGGACGCTTTTCTCATTGAATTGCCAAACAACTTGAACATTTTTAATTGTATAGCCAACTTCCACGGCTTTAGCCACCTCAGTCGTAACCCAAGTACCAGTTAACGATCTTTCTGAACTCGTGTGAAAACATGGCGTTTCTTGTTGCGTTTCACAGGTTCTACACGAGGGAAACATTAATTTACCATCTGAGCGATAAGGTAATCAACTGGATATACCCTATACTCGTTTACATATGGATATAGGGACGTATAGTCGACGTAATGAATTTCTTCATTCTGTTTTACCTTATAGTACAAGCAAGAGGCATTAGTTCTCCCCGCAAATAACGCAAAAGGTGTATTTAAAATTTTAGCTTTCTCGGCGGCTGGTAAATTGGATTTAATACGATTCCAATCGTGTTCCCATATTTCCACGTATTGAAAGTTTGGGAATTGTTTTTTTTAGAAAATCTGATTTTTTTAATGTTTTTGTATAGGTTTCCATCATACTTTCTATGGTAATAGGATTTTGTGATTCAGGTCTATAACATTTCGGGCAACCATGGAATAAACACCCCATAAATTCGAAAATTATCTTATCCGAGAAACAAGCGCCATCTACATGGTACGGACCAAATTTTTTTTCACCTCTGTTTCTTGCATGATGGATATGAACCCCTCCTCTTTTATAAGATTCGTAACTCAACCATTCTATACTGGCGTGTGAGTGATTAACCGAGGTGAGATAACCAGACGGCGGAAACAATGCTATGGTTGAAGATTTAAGAAATTTTCTAGAAAAAACGTAGTTACATTCCGATGCAATTGTTATTAAATTATTAGAAAATGGGTCAATACCCTTGGTGTTAGAATCTTCTGTTACCCGAAGAAAGAGGTGTCTGAAAGTAAGACAACATCTTTTAAGGATATCTACGTCACTGATACAGTAATCAATGAGTTCTTCCTTCAGATCAAATACGTGTTTATTTTTTACTTTGTCATCGTACCACTTAAAGGAAGATTTCCTTATTGAAGTAGAAATTTTATCTGGGGTATAAAAAGAAGAATCGGGGTAAAGGCCCACATAGTTTTGATTATCGGGTGTATTACACAAAAGTGGAAAAAAGCCTTTCTTAAGCTCACTGATATCAAACGTTTTGGGTAACTTGGAAAGTGACATAGGTAAGAATGAAAGAGAGTCAATAAAGCAGGTTTTAGTTTCTTTAACTCTGATAGAAATTAGTTTTCCTCCTCGAGACACTACATCTGGGATGATACCGGCCGCGTGTAGGTACTGGAGTACAAAATAACTATCATAACCTTGGAAGTTGTGAGCTATACACGTTAAATTATCGTTATACTGATATTCCTTAAAAATATAATTAAAAAAATCAGTACAAGCTGATTCACCGTAAAAAGTAAGCGTCTTTTCACCGCAAATATCGTATTCGTTGGAATCAACAACACCGTTAATACATTCGGTACATGTTTTTTTAGGCAAGTTAGGTTTGTGCTCTCCAGTTTCCTGCGTGTTCGTTGTACTACCCCTTTAATAGTATAATTATTCCAAAAATTATTTATATATTCGCTATACCTACCCCTTCAATATCATAATTATAATATTAATATCATACAATATTCATAACTATACCTGTACTATTCATTATTATTATGTAACACCCCTTTATTATGCAAATC
>JAOTQE010077173.1:0-16145 GCA_025631205.1 Nesometra sesokonis
TTGATGGTATACTGGTGGACCACCAGTGATATCTTGAATTACAGTCTTGATGCTATACTGGTGGACCGCCAGTGATAGTTTACTTACTAGAGGGTAAGCGAGCGAAGATTGTTTATAATCTCTGTTTGTACAGTTTTATTAGGACAATATCAGAGGTCCCAAGTTTGAGAAGTGATAAATCAGAAGATTTCGTGTCGGCTGCTTTGTCGATCAAATTTGCGTAAATGAAAATGTGCGACGCGTCACAATAAAAAAAAAAACAGAACACAAAAAAAGTACATAGCAATAAGTAAAAATATATAATAAAAGAATAAGAATAAGAATATCTATATTATTCTATATCAATTGTATTTAACACTGCGCGCAGCTGGCATCTTTTGAAGAGACAACCGATTTTTCTCCTAGGCTAGGCCAAGACCCACTCTGAATATTTTTTGGAGTTCAGGAGAAAAATGATTTTTTTCAGGAGAGCCGGAGATGACTCAAAAAATCAGGAGACTCCCAATATTGAACATCTTTGAGCCTACAGTATTACGCAAACACTGGTTGGTTGTAGGCTTTTAATAAGACATTGTGCATACTGGTCAAGTCTATTCACGATTCACACCTCGCTTTTACATTTTGTCCACCTATATTCAAAATACCATATTGTTCCCATTAAACATCCCGGGGCATTTCATTTTTTCAATTTTTTTTTTCAAAATTCTTGTTTTAAAAGCATATTTAGATTTCAGATATTTCTATAGCTCCTGCATTCATGCTTTGCCTATGTTTCCACCGCTTATTTCAACAAAATTTGACCCTTTATGCTAAGAAAATGTGAGAAAAAAGGCAGAAAAATATTTTGGTCTTTCACAACATCACCGTTATGTTCGTCATGTTCGTGGTAAGCCTCGTGAACTGTTAAAATCCATACACAGCACTCTCCATTGATAATCATCAAGACAGTCAACATCAATACATTACAGTAAGGTTTTTCAGTTGTTGTAGATAAAACACATTATTATACAATTTGACTTAAAGTAGATTGCAACTCTGGAAAAAATGTGAATAATAACAGGAGCCTAGCCTAGGTGGAGTTTGAGAACCATTCTTTCAGGGGACAGGGGGACGTTTATTAGACCCCGTGAATTTAATGGGAACAATATGGTAAGCATGATTATTAAATACATACTACGCCAAATTAGTTATTAAGGACACATTACGTAAATATAAGTAATGTTCCTACTAGGAAAAAAAAACAGATTTCCCAGTAGACCGACCCAAATTTACAAAAATGCAGTGCTTGGTCAACATAATGACTTCTTTGAGGTCTACTGTATGGTCAGTTGGTTGGTCGGCTAGTCAGTCAGATACCTTAAAAAGCTCAATTTCTGAAGCTTCTAAAACTTTATTCTAATATTAAATTCTTACTAAAGGAGGTTGCAAAATATGCATTAGTTGAGAAATACAAATGATGAACGTTACTTTGTAGAACATGACATAAATATCACAATACTATACTTATGTAGAGATGGTATAACTCCAGGTAGGTCTATTAACAACTAGATTTATTAACTTAGCATTAGATGACACAAAGATTGCCTGAAGTAACAGACATACTCTAATTACTAATGTCAAATTGGTTATCAGGACATTTTTTCCTAATAAGTACTTTCATTCTGTGTAAAACTTAATTTTTGTAATGTACAAATGCTTAAATTATATATAAAACAGAGTAAGTTTGGTTTATTTAAAGGGGTAAACCACCAAAATCACCCACGATTCACTGCATCAAATGTTTATATTGTAGAACGTGACTGTGTGCTTTGCTAATTGCATCGCTGTCTTCATTATCTTGAATTGAATTTTCTAGTAGCTCAAGTTGATAGTAAGTTGATGTCATGAATACCAATAACTAATTAACAAAGTATTGTCTTTTTTTCTTAAAACACTATTTTAAGAATTTTTTAAAAATAAATTTTCCCTGACTAGCATTACATAACCAAATAAAGGAAATGTAATATCAAGGAAGAATTTTTGTGTACGTGAGGAAAAATTGATTGTCATTATATAGAGAGGTGATTAGTGAACTATCTAGGTCATCATCTTATAAGTATTCTTAACCAGGCCCCTCGTGAATATCTTTGTCATGTAAAGGCCAATGTCCTTGATGAATCCTTTCTTCTTTTACCTTTTCGTCTGTTTCTTATCTTCCTTCAGTCTCTTTGCTTGCAACCTGACCACTTTGAATCCCATGGCTGCAGCCTTGCAATTCTTTCCAAATAACCAATTTCAGTACAGTACTAATTTATCCTTCCTCTTCCGTAAGTTTCAATCTTTTCCCAATTACCTGCTTGGTGGGATATAATGCAACAAACTCCAAGTCACATCATGAAGATCGAGGTGAATAAAAGCACTAAACAATTATGGTTGATGATATATTGTACTGACTTGGTTATAAGGCTTCCAAAAATTTGATTTTTTTTTCCATAAAATGAGTTACTCAATACATTTTCAACACATAAATATAAGCCCAGCTCATCCAAAAACTGTCTGATTCCATATTTGGATACTTGCATGTCCACATCACACACTGACTTGGATGACATTTGATTGGTTGATAATATAGTAATTGTATAATGATTATACAACTTACTGTTCCGCTAGCCATGACACATTTAAATTATGTATAATACAATAATTGTATATTGTATAATGTATTTGTTTTTTTATCTTTTACAGAGTCGGACAATATTACGTAACATTGCACAAGGGTTTGGTAGAACGACATGGTTTGTTTAATACTGATGTTAACATGGACTGAATGCCTATCCTCAACACCGCAAATTAAACCAGGGTTTGAAAGAAACTAGTACAGCTGTGATTTGTTGTACATGAAGGTATCTCCACAATACATTTCTTCAATATGCACCCGTGGTATTTGGTTAACTTAGTACATTGGAAGCGATTTGTTGGACATGTGTTGTGGAATGCATTCTCCTTGCCAGTTTGTCTTTAAGGTTTGCTGCTTCATTCAATACCTATTCACATGAAATTGCTTAAGAATAAAAAGATATATATTTCAAAGCTTAAAGTCTTTGATAAATTGTTGAAAAATCTAAACTGTGAATGTTTGATTACTTGCTACTTGATTGGCATCTCATAGTTGACAATACAATGCACACACAGCATTAAATCACTGTTGCATCCAACATCCATTTACACCTTTCAACAGCTGCTCACAGAAATGTATGTTTTATTATTAAGCAAATTCACTTTGGGAAATACTCTCCGTTGGTGAGATTTTGTTTTGTATTTGACTGGTGATCTCATGTGGTGTTGCCGGTGGTGTTTAGGACTGTGCTAATAAACAACCACACAGATATTCATTTTTTTAAATGGCACTTATTCAATTTATTTATACAAATTAGTGTGAATTATAAGAAGCGCTAATGAAAAATAACGTAAATCGGGAAAGGGTTAAGCAACTGACCAACTATGTTACATTTTTTAAACATTTAAACAGACTATTTAGGTCAGTTGATTGCTTGTTAAAAATTGAAAGGGCTCTTATTCAAATTAGAGGATGACTATTGTAGAGGGACACTAATTGGTTTATTAGAGGATGACTATTGTAGAGGGACACTACTTGGTTTATTAGAGGATGACTATTGTAGAGGGACACTACTTGGTTTATTAGGTCTCCATATTTTTATTGACTGTCAAATAATTTTAAGTGTAGGTATATCAACAATAAAGATGTGTGTGTATATATTAATAACACAGTTAAATAAAAGTGTGACAATTCTTCCAAAAATATGTTATAGTTGACATCTGCAGTTTGTTTTTTGTGTCAAATGTAGGGCCTAATGCCGGGCACTCGCTGCGTTGCACAGCTAAACTGTCACTCCCTCTGTGTGTGGTTTCCAGACACAATGACAGTCTTCTACTCATAGGCCAACAGGTTTTTAGTAATTCAACAGGGAAAACACTAAAAAAAAACGTCGCTCGACAGGTAGAAGACTGCCATTGCGTCTGGCAACCACACACACAGGGAGCGATGGTTAAGTCGTGCGACCGTCGTACGACGCAGTGAGTACCAAGCTTTGTTTGCCCTCTCGTTTTGCAATTCTTTTAGAGAGATTCTTTCTTAAACAAAACTGCTATTTAAGTAAACATACTGTCCTAACCTTGAACATAAAGCCTAAAAAAAAATTGTTTGCTGTCAGGTTGTAAAAAATCCCGTGGAGGGGCGGGTGGAAAAAAGGTTTTTTTTTTTTTTTTTCGTTTTCGTTTAAAAATCGAATTAAGAGACATACCACCACTAGGTTATAGGCCTAGGAAGACCTAGCTAGGCCCAGGCCTACCTAGGTAGGGGCCTAATAGATTTTTTGTCTCAGGTACGAGTTACGGTATTGAGTTGGCATGATGGGTACGAGTTGTCCTGTATCCGTAGCCTATCTAGGCTAGGATACTCACCATCAGAGCATTTTTTCGTTGGTAGCGCCCTGCGTTTACTACCCTCAAAGAGAACAGTAAGTGCATTCCTTTGCCTCTCGTCTTGATTCACTTTAAACTCGGACACTGGGACTGATTTCGAAAAAAAAACAAACGTGACATTTTCAGTGCCTGTAAAATATCTACTCTTTCGGATTCCTGAACTTCGTGCCATGGACCGTTTGAATCGGCAGCCACGGAAACATTCTGAAGAAGTCCACTGTTGTCCGTTTATAACTCATTGAAAGCCTCTAGGAAGGTAGATGTTGTTGATAAGCGGTGAACGATTGACCTAAATATAACTTTATACGCTCCTATTGTTGTCTGGAACCCACGTGAATGCTAACAATGGAAGAGGGGAAATCCTTCGCCGGTTTTCTTCGTAGTTTTAACCAATCGTGAAGAACCACGATCTAGCCACGATCTGGAGTGTGGGGAATATTGCGCGTGCGCGATTGTGATTGGTGAATATTAATGCAAAAAAAAACTTTTACGAAAAACCCGCCCCTTACATTTTTTTAAATTAGGGGCGGCGGATGACGGCAAACAAACAAGTTTTTTTTTAGGCCTAATCATAGTGTAAAGCAGCGAACATACTGTTCTTACCATACACATCATCATGGTGTAAAGCAGCAAACAGTTCTTATCGTGCACATCATCATAGTGTAAAGCAGCAAACACACTGTTCTTACCGTACACATCATAATGGTGTAAAGCAGCAAACACACTGTTCTTACCATACACATCTTCATAGTGTAAAGCAGCAAACATACTGTTTTTACCATGCACATAATAATGGTGTAAAACAACAACTTACCATACACGTCATCATGGTGTAAAGCAGCAAACATACTGTTCTTACCATACACATCATCATGGTGTAAAGCAGCAAACATACTGTTCTTACCATACACATCATCATGGTGTAAAGCAGCAAACATACTACTCTTGCCCTACACATGATCATTTTTAAAATTTGTACAGTATACTTCAATTTTAAAAAAAAATGTGTGTGCTAATTTGATAAGGGCACGTGATGGAGGGCAAACAAAGACCTTTATTAGACCTAGTAATAGATTGCCATTATATAGAATGTTTTAGTATATTAATGCAATAGTATGTAGAACTAAACTACTTCATTTTATGAATATGTGTAACTAAGAAGTTTAACCTAAAGTAAAATAATAAAATATAGAACATATAGAAATGATAAACCATTGAAAGAGTATTTAAATTATATTGATTGTTATATTTATTTTAAAATAATATTATATAAACAGTAAATAGACACAATGTAACATATTCCATGTTATTTCAAACATATACTGCTAAGATTATTTATAATAAGGTGGTAAAAATACACAGGGGCGGATCTGATGCCAAGTTTGACAAGCATGTGTGAGATTTCAAAGGAATCCCGATGGCACTGTTTGTGTGGGTGCAGGGCCTGGCTAGGGCCCAGGAATTTTTTCTCTGTACATGCTCTGTGGTGAACTTTTATAGACAAACAGTGTGCAAAAAATGATTTTTGGGGGGATTTTTTTGGTGTAAACAATACTCTACCAAGCCCAACTGACAAAACCTGTTTTGTTCAATTTTTAAACTTTCATAATACCTAAAATTATCATGAAAATTGTAAGAAATTCATAAAATTATCAAATTAAAAGTTTCTTTATATTATGATAATGATACAGGATAAATGATAAATGGATAAAAAAAGTTGTTTCTATAGAAATTACAAGAAATTTTAGAAGTGTTTGTATTGAAAGGACAGTGAACCTTCATTGTGTATACAGTAGTATAAAGGCATCGTTTTCATAAATTACATCATAATCAAAAGAAATGATGAAATCATTGACAGTTTAACATTTTGCTGATTATGAAATCAATATAATACATTTTAAAAAATGTATTTGTCATACATGTTAATTGTCTAATTTCTTGTAATTTCTATGAATAAACTTATTTTTAATCAATTATTGTTGATTTTCATCATTATAGTGTTTAGGAATAAAAAAATTATTACAGAAGAATAGAGTTAAAGGGCTTACTGATAAAAAAATGTCAAATGAGTAACCCAAATTTTCAAAAATGTTGTGCTTGAAAAATGGAACAGTATTTTTAGGTCTAAGTTTAAGATTACAACTAATTATCTGGGGCAGATACAGACTTTTACGGGGTAATGCTGCCCCTGGAAAGTTTCGTCTTTAAATGTCCAGAAATGGTCTCGGGTGCGTGCTAAGGGATCAGTTCTTATAATTGCTAAATATTTTTTGTAATAGAAAATGTTAATAATAATATTATATTTTACTTTTTGAAAGAGGGGAGGGGGCTGATAACTACAATCAGAAATTTCATCAGAAATAGAAACAGTATCAACTTCATCTAAAGTAATCAACTGTATTTACTATCTCATTAGAGTATTGCAGAATTTCATTACTGTTGTACATAGTAATAATTGTCATAATTGAGTACTAATGTAAATTGTTGTTTTTATTGTCTATATTTTAATTGTCTTCCTTTGTAATTTTTTTATTTAAAAAAAAAATTTAGTGCTTCATTGTAATACATTATTATTTGAACTTTGATTTTTATTTGCCATTATAGTTGTAGAAAATAAACTATTAAACATTTGAAGATAACCCCTCTTTCAATGAATTGATTGAGAAAATTAGTCTACTAGTTTCAATTACGTTTTAATAGTTCAAATAATACCTTGATATCATGGGTCACATATAATCTATACCATCTAAACTGTTTGCTAAAATGAAGGCCTATTGATATATTCAATTGTACCTTTTTTTTAGCCAACTCCCTAATTTTTCTTTATGGTATATTAATACTTACATGGAGGGATACCTCATGTTAAATGCATACATTGTGTTACTATTTGTGTTTGCTTTATTATCAATATTTATTGAAATATTGAAATAATAATAAATAATAATAATAAACTATAATAATAATAATAAATTATAATAATAATAATCATTAATAATAATAATAAAAATAATAATAATAATGATATCAGTAATAATAATAATATAATAATAATAATAATATAAGAATAACAATAACAACACCGACAATCACAACCACCAACAACCGACAATCACAACCACCAACAACCGACAACAACCACACCAACAACAATTTATTCACTTATATTGCGCAAATTTCATAAAAGTATGTTGAGATGACGAATTACAATATTGCACAGTCAGTTAAAATTGATAAAAACAATTTTACAATTCAGAATTCAAGTAATACCATAAAAATTGAGAATTACCAAACACATAATAATTATATATCAATTATACAGTAAGACAACAATGATAAATTAAACAACAACAGTGACAATCAGATCAACAAATTGAAGTAGGTAGGTAAAAGTAGTAAATTATTGGTTAAAAGCAATAGTGAAAAAATATGTTTTCAAAATCTCAAAACTACCGGTTTTGCTAATGTTAAGTGGCAAATCATTACATAGCTTATGTGCTGCATATTTGTACATACCTTTAACGCATTTGACACAACGATTGTGGTGTGGGAGCTAGTAATTAATCATCATACTAACCATGGAGAAGTTGTGATTCAGTGATTCAAATACAACCTAATAAAGACAGGTAATGCAATATCAGAATAACATGTAAGATAATGATTATACCACATTAAAGAAATGTGTATATAAATATAATAAACAGTATGCATCTAATGTTGTCTTTAAGTTCTAGTAGTTATTATTCCTGATTCCAGGTACAGTATACGCAATGTACATACAATACAAATAAAAAAAAAGTAATTTATTAATAAATGACTTGTTTAGTTGTTTATGACATATTGTCAAGTTCAAGGTAACTGCTGAAAACATTAAGCTTGTAGTTAACAGCTTACTATTTTCAGTAGTTTTCTCCAGATATTGGTCGTCAGTCAGTCAGTAGTGTTCTGCCGCAAAGCAGGACCCTCACAGTATTCTGCTCCAATACTTCCGGTCTTCTGCATCCCTCTTCACCTCATTGTAGCTCGTTCTACTCCGTATGTCATTAAGCATTATTCTCTTCCTCTTGGTCTTTTTTTTTCTATCATTCTTCCCTCTATTACATCACAGGACTATCATGTCATATTATGTGTCCAATCCATCTCTTTTTTTCTTTGCTTGATGGTATCTGCTATCATTAGATGCGATTCACCAACTCTTCGTAGAACCTCTGTGTTGGTAATCCTGTCCGTCCACATGGTGTTACACATTCTCTTCCAAATCCACATCTCACATGCATCTGTCTTTTTTCTGTCAGCCTTCCTCAAGGTCCATGTCTCAGAGCCGTACCTCAACACTCCAGACCAAGGACTTGACCAACCTCTTTCTCAAACTGGAGACAAATGCCATTGTCACTCTTACTCTGATGTCCTTTTCACAGTGACCATCTTCAGATAGTATACTTCTCAAGTATTTTCACTATTGCACTTGCTCTAAGAGTTGTCCTTCCACTTGGATACTGACCCTACTGCTCTGTCTGTCAATCTTCATCAGCCTGGTCTTCTCGATGTTGGTTTTCATTCCATAGTTGTTGATAACTCGCTCGGTTTTTACAGTCTATGATCTGTAATCCTTCTGTTCCTGCTATCATTGCTTGGTCATCAGCAAAGCGTACTGATTTTACAAGCTTACTTCCCACCTTTATTCCTTCTTCTACATCATCAAGAGCGTTAATTAGCATTTCTTCTCCATAAATGTTGAATAGCACTGGCAAGATAAGACATCCCTGACGTACACCTCTTCCGATGATGGCTGGGTCGTGTTACCAGACTTAGTGCGAACAGTAGCCGTCTGTCCTTCCAATGTACTCCAATATTTTTTATTCCAATATTTTTACAAGCTTACTTCCCACCTTTATTCCTTCTTCTACATCATCAAGAGCGTTAATTAGCATTTCTTCTCCATAAATGTTGAATAGCACTGGCAAGATAAGACATCCCTGACGTACACCTCTTCCGATGATGGCTGGGTCGGTGTTTCCAGACTTAGTGCGAACATCCAATGTACTCCAATATTTTTTATTCCAATATTTTTCAGCACTTCGATCAGTTTGGGCTATTTAACTCTATCGAAGGATTTCTCGAAGTCTACAAAACAGACATATACATCCTGTTGAAAGTCTATACAGCGTTCTCCTGAAATACGCGTCACACCAATTGCATCTCTGGTACCACAGCCCTTTCTAAATCCAAACTGATCTTTACCAATGCAATAATTTTCTTTGCTCTTTTATTCGGGTGGTAATTACAGTAGTACCAGATGGATGCGACTGATAGTTTGATGGTCTTCACATCGGGTGGAATTTTTCTTTTTCTCAAGTGGTAACAGTATACTCTTACAAAAATCTTGAGGGCAAGCTCTCTTCTTATAGACGTACATGCGCACTCTAGTAAAGTACTTCTTTGCATCACCGTCAAGTGCTGGTATTTCATTCTCTCCTTCTGCTTTATTTCCCAGCAGCCTCTCTATGGATGAGTTCACATCACTCTCTAACAAATCAGGTCCAACATTGTCATCTTCCACCTCATCTTCTATAGATATATCTGGCCGTTCCTCTTACAATATAGTTCTATATATTGCTTCCATCGTTTCTTGATGTCTCCAGTCACTGTTAGAAGGTTCCCGTGGGCATCTACTAACACCACCTGTTTGTCCTGACTTTTTTTTTTACTGAAGGAATCTATTTCACACTTCTGTACATTACATCCATCTTACCCTCTTGAGCAAGCTTTTCAATATCCTGACACTGTTCTGTGAGCTACAACACTCCAGCTTGGTCAGTTTCTCTGCGTAGTAAGTTAAGTTGTCTGTACTCAATGCGGCCATCTTTGGTGTTGAAATTTTTCCACTTTTTGTGCTCTTCCATAAATTCTATCATCTGCTTGGTAATCCATGGTTTCTTGGCCACCTTTCTGGTTTCTATCCCAATATGTGGCAGAGCCAAGCCAAATGAGACATAAGTCACAAATGCTGGTTTTCCAGATTAGGCAGAAATTTAAAAATTATCAATTTTTTTCAAATTGTATTTTATTAAAAAAATATACAGTCCATACATTAAACTTTCATGCTACCTTAACAATTTTCAGATATATGATCAACAAATGTTTAAAAATTGTAATTTAGAATGACCTTGCTTAGTCAATGTATACTGATAAACAATTTTCAAATGTAGTTTTCTCCAAACTTACATTTTAAATGTTCGAAATTTGATTGTTCATAACTTTGCAAGGAAACATCATATGAAACTGATTTTTTTTTGCATTTGAAAGATAATAATGTGTAGTTTTATAATCCATAAACAAACTTAATTTTTAATTTTCCGACTTATGTCTCATTTGGCTTGGCTCTGCCATATATTCTTCTGTGCACTTCCAACCATGGCGTCTTTAAGTTTACTCCATTTCTGATCTACTATATCTCTGCTGCTAGTCTCTATCTTCTTTCTCACATCTGTATGAATTTCTGGTTCTTTTAAAGCTTCTCTATTCCACCTTTTTTGTCCGCACCTGGAAACGCTTTAGCGCTCTTTACACTTTTTGCGGCAATGCTCTCTAACAACCAAATAGTCCAGCTAGTGTCTTTTTCTATCGCCCGGTGGTTTCCAAGTACATCAATTCTATCAGGATGTTTAAGCCATGTGTTCATTACTGCCAGCTTGTTTGCTTGCAAATGTCTACCAACATGTCTCCTATGTTGTTTCTTTTGGTATTGGTGGTAGGATCATTGAAATATATTGTATATAATTTACAAATATATAATTAAATATATTAAATTACAAGTACCTATAACATTCCAATTATACGTATACATAAACTGAAACCATGTATGTTTAGGTAGGATTCTCGGTTTTTAATACAATTCGTTATCAATATTATTATACGTATAGCTTTTTTTAAAATTATTGTTTGTTATTTTTTATATTGTATATATGCATAATTATGTAGTCTGCGTGTAAATGATTTTTAGTTTAATATTCGTATATTATTACTGTATCGTAGGCATTGTAATGTAAATGCTATCTAAATTCAGCCTTGTATTCATGATGTATATTATTTGGAATCAATAAACCGTTTATCTATCTGTCTGTATGTCTGTCTGTCTGTCTTGCTGTCTGTCTGTCTACATTGGTATTCTCCAAGTGGTCGTAGTGAGTATGATGCAATAAAGGATATGTTCAAAGAATTGATGAGGTTAAGCTTATAAATGAAACATTTAACATGTGATAATTTTTCGTTTAATATTGTAATATTTTTGTTATGTTTACGTTGATAGAAAACAATGCTGAGTGATCTAATGGAGTTAGATTATGATGTAATACCTATATGTTCTATGTTTATGAATTAATACCTACAGGTCTTATGTTTATGATGTAATACCTATAGGTTCTATGTTTATGAAGTAATACCTACAGGTCTTATGTTTATGATGTAATACCTACAGGTTCTATTTTTAATTAAATCCATATGTCTTTCATTTTACAGATCTGAACGTTATAGTGTT
Organism: Nesometra sesokonis; assembly: GCA_025631205.1. Classification (NCBI taxonomy): domain Eukaryota; kingdom Metazoa; phylum Echinodermata; class Crinoidea; order Comatulida; family Antedonidae; genus Nesometra; species Nesometra sesokonis. The sequence goes on from JAOTQE010077173.1 coordinate 12,017, forward strand.
ATTTGATATATCGTTTGACAAACAACTATAGAATGTTAAAAAACTCAAACATACTTTGTTATCCAAAAGGAAATTCACTTAGTTAGGTTGATTACAGTAGACCTACATACACTAATAGTAACATTTAAAATAGTGTGGAAACGAGCAAAGCTCCCTACAGCTAAAGCAACACCTAGGGTTAGGGTTAGGTTAGGTTTACACCTTTAGCGTTTATCTTGTGTTTGTCGCAGTCAAGTTTACTACGTTTGGAATTATATTGTTGCAAGAAATTATTTGCATATGAATTAACCAAGGTGCTCTATCGCGTTAAAAGCAAACGTTTTGGTTTGTTCGGGTAGGGCCTACAACCCGGAACGTAAGGACGTATAGGGTAAGTGTTGTTATTAGCACTTTTTGATATTAAAATTGTGAGTATTGTCTTTAATCATATAAGAATACTTAGTTAGGTTATATATCTACATTATTGATATGATATCAGATATTTTCTCTGTTTTCTTTGTTACAGATACAGTTGAACCACAGGGTACTGTTTATCTCCATTTCATTTCTGGCTGTACAATTCTGACTTTAGGATCCCCTCCCATAGACAAGTTTTGATAATAATTATCCCCTAGACGCTCGTACAGAGCATCCTGGGTTATACAGTCGAAAAGTGGGAGTGTGGGGAACCAGCACTCAAAATATGTGTGGGGGAAGGAACGTTTCAGAACAAAATTGTGACAGACGCATAGGATGGTACGTGGTCTATCTGACCGTCACCAAGGTTTAATACGCTATTTCTTTAAGTTCTAAATAATAGTTAAAATCAACTAAATTTGCAATTTAGTTGATAGTTTCTTAAAAACTCCATAGATTATATTAAGTGTTCAGTCGGTCTGTTTATTGTTACATCACACATTGCAATGTCGGTCGCAAAGCTCTGTTTTCTTGTCGATCGTGTAGTTGTGAGTTGCGTTGAGTTGAAAATCGTTGAGGTAACTTCAACGATTTTCAAATCAACTCACAACTATGACAGTGTCCATTATTTTTCATTACCCGCCAATTAAAAATGTTTATTTCGTGTTTGACAGCACGAAATACATGTTTATTAAATTAATTAATTTACAAGCTTATTGTTTACTCATCAAACTAACACGTTCGCACACCGAACATTCATTGCCATTATCAGAATAATTACTCCATATCCATACATTTATGTAACATTCATGGTCACTAGTGAGATGTGACGCAACGAGGTTCTGGAAGGCATGGTCCTGGTTTTTAATTGGCATGCAAAAAATGCGTATATTAATACCCAGTTTATGTTGTGCATGGCCCATATGTATGTTTATTATTAAATGTTTAGGGTCTATTTTAGACCGGTGCTGCTAATGTAAGGGGGACGCAACACTACGTTTTGGCGATGATAGGTGATGCGCGCCGGCTGCGCCCCTACATCGTCCCCTGCTTACCGGATTGTATCTCATCCTCTTCAAGCTACAGAAACTGGAGAAAGCTTCAACCCAATGGACATGGACTCAGAAAGGCATACCTGTTGCTTTTTAAGGTGAAGAACTCTCACAACTCTATCACAAACAGCACGTGTTTAAGTTTTTTTTATGATTGGATCTTCAAAAGGTTATTATTACACCTTTTTTCTCTTTTTCTAAAGAGTGTTTGAAACCACATTACGAAGGCATTCACGGAACTGACACATGGGCTACATGACAGTGTCTTAAAAACATAACATGGGCCGCCGTAAACAAAAGGTGCCTGGCCTATTTCAGAAGTCCAACCAAGTGGTATTTAATCTCAGTAGGCTTCATGCAGCAACTCTTGCAATGTAAGCAGTTTTATAACACCCGTTTTTATTTTAACCCTGTCTATTCGACAGGTTATAATCTTTAAAATTGGTCAGTGTATCATGCCATTATTTAAACCTGCACTCGTTTAACCAGGATGGAGCAAAAGAGCAAACCAAGTACGGGCCACCCGATGGAGGTAGGTAGGTTAGGCCTTATTAAGAACAACAGTTTTACATGCCTCATATATTCGACATACTGTAGGCCTACTACTCATATAGAGGCTTTTCTCGCGTTCCAAGCCTATTTTTTTTGTAAAAACCCCTCATATTTGACCTATTGTTTTGGAATACCTTCGTACATTTTGGCCTTTATTTTGATGTATCATTTGAACATTATATGCGTCTGTAAGAGTGCACCAGAGAGCATGTAGAGTTTAAAATTCTGGGTCTTAGGATTTCCCAGTATCACGCCTATTGTCATTCGTTTTTTTTTAGATGCGGATCTAGTGTTTCATTTGGGGTGTTTCTAGAGGCCTACCAACCTACCGTTTTCTCGGGGTCACCTGTTGCGTAGACCATGGAGGAAAGTTATTTTATTTTCTCCATGCGTAGACCAACCAGGTGATAAGACCTAAAATATCTGTAAGTTGCCAAGGACACACATTTGCGTCTGCCAGCGGGAAAATCAAATACGGTAAATATCTGTTACTGTATTTTCAATAACACGAACTTTTTAATTTTTTATATGCACATTTTGGAATAACTTAAAGTATTTCTTACAGTGTTCCGGATAATTTTGTTCTTACAATTTTCTGGATACATTTATGTATTTAGCAAAAAAATGGAAGACTTTTGCAGATTTTCCATGGCTATACTTCTAAGAGAAAAGAGTGTGACGACAGTGGGCAGACTATGTCAGGATTCTTTAAGATGAGATGTTTATTTGGCCCTCTCGCTCAGAAGAAACTCATTGTTCTTCTGTAACTAAAAAGTCTGGTAGTCATTGAATATTTGGTCTGGACTAGTTCTAAGAAAAATGTGGCAATGGCTAGGAAATGTCTACGCAGAATCGATAATTATAGTAGTTGTTAGCCTTCTCTTCGCAGCTGTAGTCATTGAAATCCTCGTTCTTCTGTGACTGCTGTTTCCCCTTGCACGTTGTTGAATTAACTATCCCCAGAATTACAAACCTCTCTAACATCAAAGCTTTAAGACCAATTATAAACAATACTGAGTATAGTTCTGTAAATTTGGGCTATTTAAGATTTCTAGTACCATTTTTAGTAATTCATATTGTACCGTTAAGTTGAAACAGAAATATATAGAAAAACAGTCTAGTTTAATATGTGAGTTCTCACCACAAAATGAGTCTCATGGTAGGAAAATCCAAAATTGAGTTATTGGTACCATCTAATATACCACAGTATAAGCTGCAATCTATATTTAAAATGAGGTTAATTGGATAAGGGATCCCAAGATATGATCATTTGAAATTTTCATGTATGGAATTAAGGTTTTGAGAAAATCTCAAATAAAGCAATCTAAAAAATAAACAAAAGACTACAAATCTCAGAAAATCTGCATGAAGGACACTTTCCTGCATGAAAACTGACCTAAAAAGCACATTATAATAAAATATAAGTACCATAGATCTCATAATTGATTAAAACTAAATTTCGAAAAAAATTGACTTCAGACATTCATTTGTTGATTATCTCAATTGATATCACCTACGATGCAACTCATTTTGTGGTGAGTCCTCGCATATATAATTTATATTGAATAATTATACATCCTGAATAAAGATATTTTAAATAACAAAAAATTAATACGGTATGAAACCCTGTACCTTTACTTGATCATTACGTGAAATTGTTGGTCTATAATATTTCTTAAGACATTTGTGTTCCTCTGACCTTTTGTAATAATAATTAGCACATTTAATATGAACAAAATGAACTTGTTATTTTTGTCGCTTCTTTCCAATGTGCACCAAATGGTTAACATTCTTTTTTACGTTTCAAATTATAATATTCTGATTTATTTTTCAATGATTTGTAATCATATTCTAGATTTTCCCTATAGAATGTCTATGATATAGGGTGTTAAAACAAAAGTTCAGTATTTGCACCTCGGATCATTCTTCATCAGTACACACATTTACACGAGCTTCTATGTTGATATTGTACATGGGCGGCGGAAGAGGGGATGGAGGGACGCGTCCCCCCCCCCAGTGATAACTCAGGGGGACGATCCCCCGCCTGAAATAGCACTCCATCTACTAAAATTCACATTTCACAACTCAAAAATTATGGTAAATATGAATATTGTGGGCTTGAAAACCAC
>JAOTQE010077184.1:0-16145 GCA_025631205.1 Nesometra sesokonis
TCCATCGACGTCTTCTACAGCCATGTTTGTAAAGTGAACGTGTCAGTGGGTTGATACTTTATCATTGTTATCAGCCAAGACGCAAGCCGTCAAGTCTTATTGGTCAAGCCAAAAGTCCATGGGTGGTCAGAAGAGAAGTTTACAGTGCGGAGGGGGAATGCGAGAATAATGGAATATCGAAATGTTATATAAAGGACGTGTTTGTGTGGAATAGAACAGCTGAGTGTGAGAAAAAAAATGGCAAAGTTTATGGTAGTGGAAAGGTTTGGCGAAAGAAAGAGGCGTGAGTCCGAGGCCAAGTTTTTAATGGGTATGGTGGCCGAAGGAATTGTTGAAGGAGGTGAGGGTAGAGATAGTGAAATTTTACCCATCTATGTGAACGACAAGGAGTGTGATAATGCTGAGAAGTTGTTGGCGTTGCCCTGCCGATCGCGCTTTGTAGTAACTAATATCGTGCGGGCCGTAGGGTCGTTTAGACTCTCCAAGACTTCAAAGGTAGGTTAAGTTGTATATTGTTTTGTTGAATTTTTTGTCACTGATGAACAATTTTATCATCGGTAAATATTGTATCGGTAAATATTGTATTAGGAGAGAAATTAATGAAAGAAAAGAAAATCTGGTTGAAAGTTAATTAGTGTCAGGACGATGAATCGTAATATCCTTTTTTGCAGGAATTGGGAGATACTTGAATAATGATGTAATGACACATTGCTATGACGTAACTTACCAAAATAAATGTTACGATGAACTTCACTAAACGGGTGGTGGAAAAAATCTACAACAAGTAGTTAGGTTTAATTTGATTAATGTTTAAGACACACTTCAAGTGGATTGTTTATAGAATCTTGTGAAATATTAATCGTAAGGGATAGATGTGGTGGGCGCAGTTTAACAATTCGCGCAGTTTCGAAATTGCGCAGCGGAATGTACAAACCAATCAAAAGAATTGGCCTTAAAAGCTGGTCTTATGATTTGTATTTATTATCGATAATTTAAGGGGCGGGCCCAGCGGAGGTAGATAAGGGGTGGCCCAAGAGGGTGCGGACTTGAAAGTTTTTGACTGGAAATTTTGAATTTTTGACATGGGCAAACCGGTAAGATTTGGCTGAATTTCTGGTAAGTGGCCACCTCCCATTAGCGGACACTTTTTCTCGGAGCCGAGTGTGTCTGCTTGGAGAGGTTCAGCTGCACAGCAACTATCATTAATCACACATTACATTAAACACATCATATGGCCGACTTTTAAGGTCAATTTTATTGATGGTTTCTAAATAGCGCAAGTTCTTAAATAGCGCCCAATAGATGCACGCTCATGATGCGATAAAAATTGGAAAAGAAACAGTGTAAAATAAGAACAAAATAAGAACAAATGAAGTCTCAAATTTTGAAAAAAATAAGAACATTGAGCCTGATCAAAATTTGACTGGTTCCTTAAAAAAAAGTGTATGCGTTTTAGTTTGAAAAATCAAGAATTGTGTAAAAATGTAGTAATGACTGTTTAGATTGAAAATAAATGGACCGGGTATGTATTTATGTATTTAGCACTCTGTAATTGTGGAAGGAAAAATGATTTGTTTGTATTTCTGTAAGCTGTAACTGGTAACGAAATGATATTAGAAAATTTGTTGTAGCTCCGTAAATAAGGTCAGTCGATTATACAGATGTCTTGTAACACATATATTGGTCTCAATCGTAGATTGCGCAAATGGTTTTAGCAATTGAATAGGTAAACATTTTGAGTAGAAATGGCGAGGAATTGAGCTGTTCTTGTATAGGGGCATTCCACAATATTTGGTCCGTGTAGAGTAAATTTTTAATGTTCATTATTAATACAAATTTGGTAAATTATCGTAAACTAGATAGGTCAAATTTTAATGTCCATTTTTTTTTTTATTGTAGATGGCGAAATTTTCAATTATTTCCTAATATGAAAAATTAATATTTTGTGTTGCGGGCGGGACATTTTAAATCTCCACATATTTTTTTCTATTATTCATCCATTTACAAATTTTTGTTAAGATATACTTATTTTGTGTCCACCTTGTATATAATCATATATTTGATTGATAAATTTGCTTTTAGTAATTTCATAAATTGAATTAATATTTCATAAATGTCCCGTCCGGGACATTTGAGTTGAATTTTTTTTAGATTGATTTAAAAACTAATGACATGAATTAATGTTTAGTTTCCTCCTACTAGAGATCACATCTCAAAAGGTTACGAACAAATTTGTTTTGGCTAAAATATATCATATTTTCATAGAAATTTGGTCTTGGACGGGACAAATTTTGTCCCGGGCGGGACATTATTTGATATTCACAAACAACAAGTATTTTTGTTCTAGCAAGTACATTTTGGTAAAACAAAAACTTAATTTGTTTACTTTCCTACAACCAGTGAATTGTCGGTTGGGATGTGATGATAAGATATAACTAATGTCAAATATAAAATTATATGCGTGGATATATATATAATTATATGTCCTGTTATATAATATATAATACGATATATAACGAAGTAACTTGATGTATAATAAATATTAATAAAAACTGTAGATAGCTCTTATAGAACTGCCAATGAACATGGGCAAAGAAAGATAAACTAAACGGTATTGATTACAGAATGCTTTATGTAACTTTGGTCGTGACCTTGTGTTGTTTTGTGTTTAATTTAGTATTTTGTTGTATTATATAATATATTATATAATTATATTATATAATATTTTAGAAGTTAAAGGGTTAGCATTTCCTTGTAAACACCGGATGATTTGTTAGTAGAAAAATTGTATAATTATGTAAAAATATAAAACTGAAGCTTTACATTGAAGATCAATTGGATGGTTAGTGTAGTGCTACCTTAAAAATGAGTTCTTTGTAAGCATATAATTATCACACATTAATTGGTAACGAGAAGATGAAATTAGAAAATTTGTCTTGGTTCTATAAATCTGGCCAGTGAATTATACCGATAACATATGTAACACATGTGGCGGTCCCAATTGTAAATTGCGCGAATGGTTTTAAGCAATTGAATAGGTCAACATTTTGAGTATACTGTAATGGTAAATAATAGACCTATTGATTGAAATTGGGGCGAAAATAGCCTTATGCCGTGAACTATACCGGATTCTATTTTGTGAAGAAAAGTAATTAGAGTAAACTGCCGTAACCCCGGCAACACGGACTGGGACAAAACTACTTACTAGGCCTATTCCAGTATTGGCGTAGGCCTATTTACAATGTGTGTGGTTTTTTTTACCGTCCTTGTTTAAAGTAAAACAGAGACAGTAGAAATTTAAAACTCCCTACACCTCTCTCCCCAACCTTGATGCATAAATCGTAGACGTAAAACTAGGAATAAATATTATTTGTTCTGAACAGTTACAACAAGAAGCCGTTGTATATAGTGTGTTGTCTGGCTTGTGGCAGTTTGTAAACAAAGTCAACAGCCATTACAAATCAGGTGACTCGAGTACGCGATTGGGTCTATTGAGCTCAGTTGTTCTTGTATACGGGATACACAAATTTTACTGGCATCATAGCAAAAGTGATTATTATGTTGCTTCAGATTAACAGGGGCATTTTTTTTGTAAATTACATCCAAAATAGTATTTTATTTTGGAAAGTTGCCTACATTTGAATTTCATTTTGGGGACACCTCTCGTAAGTGGATATCTCCTATAAGGGGCACTAAGACCCGTTTGTTTTTGACATCAAAGTAGTGTATATGGTACTTCTCGTAAGCATCTTGAGTAAGCGGACGCGGACAGTTGTTGTCTTAAATGTAGCCTTATGTTAATTAACCTTTCTTAAGCGGACATCTTGATAAACTTTAGTGAATTTTGTGTATAACGAATACCAATGTCTGTTTTACGAGAAGTTGAACTTTAGGACAAATTGTAAGCTGAACTTAGTGCGTTCAGATAAATACAAATTTGTCTTTGAAACAGGATGATTTGCAATATTGTAGTCTAACAAAGAATAATGAATTTTTTAGTAACTTAATAGATTTAATGATTAGATCGTAAATGAGTGTTTAGCTGTAAATGATGATATTTATAGATTTGTCATATGATGTAGACATTGTTTGATGCGAATGCCATATTAGATGGTTTGTAATGAAAATTAGTAATGTTTTACTGTATTTATTTTTTGTAGGTAATTACTAGAGTGAGTGATTTTCCAGTAAACGTAGAAGCAGTAAATGAGTTTATTTCACCCGATGTCATTACTGTAGCAGAGGCTAAAGGTTCGCCTCTCAAACGGCGAGTTAGTGTGACTGGAGATGTGGCGGAGGTATGATGTTATATAGTTTTGTTGTTTGTTGTGTATTATATGTCTAAAACGATAGTTTGTACTCAGAAAATTTACACCTGGTTAGCGGAGCTGTTACATTGTTGAAGGAGTTATTTGAACTGTATGGAATCACTGTAAATTTATGTTTGAGAGGTGAACTTAAATTTGGTTTGACATGAGCTATTAATTTAGATAATGCAGGTAATAGGTGATGGTTTAGAATGGTTATTTGGAACATTTTCCTTTGATCAGTAACATGTGACCTTATTTACGGGAGATAAATTTTGTTATGACGTGGTTTTTGGATGGACTATAAGTTTTTGATCAATGTGATGAATTTTGACGAATTGTTACTCGTAGCTGGTATCAGCGGAGCTGTTACATTGTTGAAGGAGTTATTTGAACTGTATGGAATCACTGTAAATTTATGTTTGAGAGGTGAACTTAAATTTGGTTTGACATGAGCTATTAATTTAGATAATGCAGGTAATAGGTGATGGTTTAGAATGGTTATTTGGAACATTTTCCTTTGATCAGTAACATGTGACCTTATTTACGGGAGATAAATTTTGTTATGACGTGGTTTTTGGATGGACTATAAGTTTTTGATCAATGTGATGAATTTTGACGAATTGTTACTCGTAGCTGGTATCAATGGTGTAAATCATGTGTCATATTAGCTTTTTTGCTGGTCATTATTCACATGCATGTATTAAATTTTGAGAACGTTTAAAATCGAAATGCGCTCATTTTAGAAGACGTTTAAAGTTATTTGTAGCATATAAGATTTATCGCAAATTTTCTGAACATGTGTGCATTTGTCTTGTAAAAGACATGTTGAGTTATAGTTTTGTTTTTGATTAAGAAATGATATATGTATAACATTTTGTTTGTTTTTGAGTGTAATAACATGTTAATTGTTTTTTTTTTAATTAGTTGGGAGATTACGTAGAGACAACGTAATATAAAAGGCGGAGCCTGAAGTTAGAGGGGGATGGCGCCCAGGTAGATGTTATTTTGTGGGGAGAGGTGGCCCAAGGTACTAGAAATCTTTCATCGGGCGATGAAGTAACTGTAACAGCGTTGGTGAAGGAAAAGGATAGATTAAGTAGTACCAGTTCTAGTGTTCTTGAGGTAAGTGTAAATTTGGTATTATGGTTTTTTATTGTCATACCTAGATAATTATGCATATGTTATGTTATTGTTTAAAAGGGTTAGAAATGGTGAATGTGTTTGGTAAATGTAATCCAGTGGCGGATTTAAGGGGGCACAGGGGGCACGTGCTCCCCGTTTTGCCTCGGCCAACTTTTTTTTGTCCGACTACCAACCGAACAGACTTAACCAGGGGCGGCTTTTGGGGGGGGGGCGCAACCGGCCTATTATCGCCAAAACGTAGTTGCACCCCCCTTATATTAAACACAAGCCCAAAATTGACTAAAATACAACACCACAGCACAAAAATAAGGGTAGAAACTTTTTTCTTTTTTTTTTTGTTGCCCGTCAGGAAAAAAAAAGTGCGGCCCCCCTTTCGGCGGATCCTGGATCCGCCCCTGAATGGGTAGTGGGTAGTGGTGTTTTGATGATAAATAGTCAACAGTTTTTGGTTGTAGAAGTGTTAGTGTTGAATGTAATTGAATCGTCAATCGAGCTGTGGCTGTTGGGAGAGATAATTGTGTTTTTAATTTCTTTTAGTATCTGAAGTGTTATAGTAATATAGTTATACAAAGACAAATTGTTAAAATTTACTTATATATTTTTTAATACATTTTTCTAGATGACTAATTGTCATCATGTGTTTGTAATGTTTGAAAATGTCATGTTAATTGTGTTTGTAATGAATTCTTGTTTGTTTAATTGTGAGCTTTTTTGGAAGAGTCATGTTGAATTGCAGGTCGTGACTTTGAAATATTTATAAAAATAGGTCAAAAGTCTAAAATTTCTATAAAATGAGATTTTAGTTGTTTTGTTAATTTTCTTATTTAAATGTGATAATTGGAAATATTTTGTAGATTTATAGTAAAAATGTATTTGGATTACGTATTGTGTGACAGTAGCATTGTACTATGAAGTTTTGTAAAGGTTATATTTTTAATTAAATGGAAATAAATGCAGGAAGTAAGTAAGAAGTTGATTTACAAAGTAATGATGACAGTTTGGGTACATGAATATTTTACACTTTTTCTGTTATATTTAACCCATGGACTTAATTAAAGACCAAAATCATTTTACATAAAATGTGACAATGGTTTAGGTAATAATAAATAGAATAGGGCCTACCTACAGGCATTTTTTACGGGTCTTATAATAATTTTGTAATAAAATTAATTTAAAAAAAAAATAATTGGTTAATTATTTTTTATTTTGGTTAAGGAATCATTAGAAAAACTGATAGTTGTAAAACAGAATGATTGAATAGTTGGAGAGATGAAATAGTTAAATGAATGTGAGCATAGGTTAATACATTTTTAAGTAAAACGCTCTGGTGCACGTTTAAAGGTTTTGTTTATAAACATTGAATTGTGAATGTACTTTTTTAAATTGTATTTTTCAGATAGCAGCACCCGATAATATCGAGAAAAGTGGTGTTATTATTGCTGTAGATGAGGAGAATGGGTATGTTATTTATAATAACTTTATTTTTAGGGATAATTTAAAGTCTGTGCTTGATAATAATTTATATAAATTAATGTACAATTAATTGTGCAAGATACTGTTGTTTATTATGTAATTCGCAAAAAAGCGGATGAGCTATTGTTTCTGTACAGAACCTTTTTCTTTCAGTTTTCGTATCTCTTATTTCTGTGAAGAGATCTCAAATGTCGAAGGATCTATTAACATGAAATTTTCAAGATTGTAGCCCTTGAAAAGGAATGGGTTTTTACTAATTGATAAAATATAAAATAACAGGTTATGTAGAAATTGTTCAGTGGCGGTTTAACATTGTGTTATGATCATTTAAATGACATGGGGAAGATAGGCAGGTTGGATCACTAAAAGTTATATTGTAATATTGCAATAGTATTCATTAAAACATGGGCGGAACTGAGGTAATGTTATCTGTATATTCCACAGTGGCGAAACACTATGTTAACATTGTATAAATGACATGTCCAGTGATGCGTAAAAGCTGTGTTATCATTGTTTAAAAGGCGAGGAAGAGACTGGGTACGGTGTGTTCCAAGAAATAATTTTGTAATATTATAGTACTATTTATTGAAACAAAACTTAAAGTTACGTGCGTCTATTGTATAGGTGTGAAAACGCTGTGTTAACATTGCTAAATGGCTATGCAAAAACGGGGAAAATTGCATCATTAAAATAATATTATAATATTATGAAACATCGGCAGAACAAAAGTAAGTGTTATCTGCGCGTTGGGAAAATACAGGTAATGTTTTTTTTAGTTCCACTCAAGTTTAAATTAATGTTAATGTAATGCTATGTTGTTTTTAGTGATGTTTGCTCCGTTTTTCTTTGCATGTTTGCACATTGCTTACGTGCCATTGGGGAATATGCAAATGACACTACCATAGTTTTGCTCATGTATCAATCAGTGGTATTGTAATATACTATAATATTATTTGTAGTGATGTTAGTGGTCAAATCTTCTGGTAGTCATGTAAACAATGTTGAACATAGTGTTTATGTGCTACTGGGGAATGAACAGGTAACATAATTGTAGTTCTGCCTATGTTTTTATTAAGGGTATTGAGCATAATAATCTGTTTTGTGATGTAACCTGTGCCGTTTTTTCTTACTACTTAAAACAATGTTAACACAGCGTTTACATGGGAAATATGGTAATAGGATTACTGTATTTCTGGACATGTTGAATTTATGGTATTGCACTACAATATCATATTTTAGTGATGCAGACGCCTATACCACTTAGTCATTGGGCTACGTGGGGAGTTCGAGTTAGATTAGAATGCAACTTTTGTCACACTTAATACTGCACGTTGTGACAGCATTAGTCCTTCAGTACGCATGTAAACAGAGATCAATTTGATACACTTCATACATACATACATATACATGTATATGCCAGCCTATTTCTGTTCCTTTTGTCTCTTCTCTCTATACCCGCTGATAAAAAATACGACGTTTACGCCAGCGTTCAGACGTCGTAAACAGTTTATTGGAAGTTCGTTGCTAGGGAGTCCAATTATAAGGCTGATAACGGCACACTTCACACTGATAAGAGTTAATGAATTGTTTAATCACGCATCTAATTGTCGGAATGTTTGAAGTTTTGATAAGAAACTACATGCTCAGTAGAATTAAACACTGTTAATTCCAAAAACCACTGTTGTTTGTCAACGATAGATCGGACATCTTACAGTAGTTAGCTAGGCCCTAGGCCGGGCTGTGTAGGCCCGCAGTTGCGTGTTACGCCGTAGGCTCGCCTACCTCACTGGGTAGAGAGTAGACACTGTTTACTTGGCTAGGCCTGTGCGTAGATGCCTGGCCTTAGCCGAGAGCTTGTTTAAAATACGTTTAACTTTGCGAATTTGCGATACCGAATTTGATAAAAAAAAAATCATCCAACAGATCGTTTTGGCTTCATGCTTACCTTAGGCATACTATATAAAAATAGGGTAATAATTAATAATGATCCAAATAAAATCTCCGAAACATATTTCAAATGCCGAATTTATTTATTTGAAAGTGACTTGCGATAGGCCTCAAACCTGGAAATATTGGGTCTTCTAGGCGGCAAGGTCTAGGGCTACCACCAAAGTCACTATAAAAAATATGAATTTCTAAAAACCGACATTAGGCCTTACAAATTACCAGAGTCGGGACGTCGAATGATTTCCGCTATCGAATAGAGCCGTGCTAACAACGTCCAACTACCGATTTCCGCTATCGGAATATGTATCGACAATCACGGCTAATAATTATGACATTTTCCTAGGTCTCACAAGTTGAAAAAAAACTTCAGCTCAATTCAGTCAGCTCAATGGTCAGAGTATACTAGGACGTCGAAAAATTTATTACCGCTGTCGGAATACTATCGAACAGATCCGTGTTAATACAACATCCAACACGGATTTCCGCTGTCGGAATTCTACGAATAGAACCGTGCTAATAATACACTACCGATTTCCGCTATTGGAATACTATCGAATAGACTATTTATCGACAATCACGGCTACTAAATATGACATTTTCCTGGGCCTCACAAGTTGAAAAAAATAACTTACAAAGGTATCAGAGTCAGCTCAATGGTTAGAGTATACTAGGACGTCGAAAAATTTATTACCGCTGTCGGAATACTATCGAATAGATCCGTGTTAATACAACATCCAACACGGATTTCCGCTATCGCAATACTATCGGAATACTATCGCAATGTATCGACAATAACGCGTCAGAGTTTGAGTTTATTGATGGTAGGAGGCATTGTTTCGAAGTTTAACATAATTTCCGATGACGGAATGAATACTAAAAACTTACTGTACTGGAGTCGGATCCGTGGTCAGAGTAGCTAGGACGTCGAAAAATTTATTTCCGCTGTCGGAATACTATCGAACAGATCCGTGTTAATAACATACAATGTCCAACGATTTCCGCTATCGGAATACTATCGCAATCTATCGATAATAACGGAGTTTCAGTTTATTTGATGGTAGGAGGAATTGTTTCGAAGTTGAATATATTTCCGATGTCAGAATAGTATCGAACAGATCAGTTTTTCATTTTATTGCAATGTTATAAGGAGTTGTGTGATAATTTGACAGGACTCTATAAAAAGTGAATCGAGATCTCGCCAGAAAACCCACCATGGGGAGTCCAGGAGGACTCTGGCAATTTGGTCTAATCGCACTCACTGGCATGGGATCCGACCCCCATCGGGATCCAAATAATTCCCGAAACGTATTTCCAATATAAAATTTATTATGATGTTTTTAATTTAATCCAACTACCGTACCGATTTCCTCTATGGGAATATTATCGGAATACTATCGCATGTATCGACAATCACGGAGTTTGAGTAACTTGATGGTAGGAGGCATTGTTTCGAGGTTTAACATATTCCCGATGTCGGAATAATATCGAACAGATCCGTGTTAATAATATACAATGTCCAACAATTTCCGCTATCGGAATACTATCGCAATGTATCGATAATAACGGAGTTTGAGCTTACTTGGTGGTAGGTAGGCATTGTTTCGAAGTTCAACAGATTTCCGATGTCGGTGATAATTTGACAGGACCCAATAAAAAATGAATCGGGATCTCGCCAGAAAAAACAGATGGGAATCCAACAGTATTCTGGCGATTTGGTCTAATCCCATTGGCATGGGATCCAAATAATTGATTCCCGAAACGTATTTCCAATATCGAATTTATTTAGAAAATGTGCAATACCGGTAGGCCTCAACCACGGAAATATTTTGGGTCTAGGCCTAGGCTAGGGCTACTAATAAATTTCTAAGAACCGATGATACTTGGGTCTCACAATTCCACAAGAAAAATTCACACGGTTGTTTTAGCGCGCGTCACCGTTGATTTATTTTTAGAACAAAACATTCTTGAATACGCACCAGGTTACGCGCTATAAAGTTCGATAGCACCGCCTCTTTTGCAAGGCACGGATAAAATTTCTGCATGTTGCAAGTTTATGGTCCAGCGCAGTAGCGTTTTAAGCAGGGGCAGCATTAGCCGACGCATTAAAGGGGGAGTTTTGAAGCAACGCGATTTGGCTGGGGGCCGCAGGGTCGCAAAGCCTTGCCGGCGCATTCTGGGCTATTTCATCACTGATCCGATTGATCTTGGAAGCCAATGTAAAGAGAAACAAAATAATTTATACATCATTTTTTTAAAACTATCACAGTCGAACAGCACAATCCCAGTATTGTATCTAATTGTTTTTTATTTCTAAATGTACAAAATAATATTATTACCAATACTAGTCCTAGTACCGGGTATTGATTCAATCTATAAGAAGAAAATGCTGAAAAAGGGGACCGATTGTTACAGCAAAACCAATGACTTGGCATTATTCGATGAAGAATGGCCATGATTTATAGGCCTATCTTGACGTTTTACGGACTAATTAATAACGCAATGTAATCGAAACGTGGAGTGTAATAAGTATAGTTGGCAACCTATAATATGCATTTTTGACCATTCAAATATGATAAATACTCTTATTTTGGGCAAAATAAATTAACAGTTCGTGTATTGATTTTAAGTAGTCGTGAATTAACGTAGGCCTAGCACCGTACATCTATGATTCATTTACATTGTCATGTAGGCCTACAGTATTCTATTCTTCATCAACTTGACGATTATTTCGTGATATTGTTGTTTAGGTCTATGATGGGATTTTTTTTTCTCGGTCAAAGAGTGGGGGTGGGGGTCTTTCGCACCCAGCCCCTGGCGCCGCTCCTGTTTAGGCATACAAAACAAACTAACAGGGAGAGAGCCAGAGTTGCCGACATCGTAAAATCGACTTCCACTGCCGGAATACTGTACTACAGTGAAGGCGATACAGCCCCTCCCCACCCCTCGGGGAACACCAGGTCTTGCCGGGGACCAACGGACCTGTAAATTACCCACATGTGGTAATTGAGCCCAAAATCACGCATAACGTGGCAAATAACCTTTTATTATATATTTTTTTTTAAATGAACAGTTCAGTGTTAATGACGTCCAACTACCGATTTCCGCTATCGGAATACTATCGCATGTATTGACAATAACGCGTCCGAGTTAGAGTTTACTTCATGGTAGGTAGGCAAATTGTTTGGAGTTTAACATTTCCGCTGTCGGAATGAATTGAATATTGTAGTATCGAACAGATCATTTTTCATTTTACCTCCGACAACACGTGTGATAATGCGACGGGACCCCTTATAAAATAATTCGGGATAAAAAAAAAAAAAAACACGGGAGCCCAACAGGATCCTAGCGATTTGGTCTAATCCCACTGGCATGGATACTCCTATGACCCCGTCGAATTGATTCCCGAAACGTTTCCAATTATACCGATCTATTTAGTCAGAGCAACATGGTCAGAGTAGTTGCAACGTCAAAAACTCATCAGTGTTTTACAACATCATACAACGTCCAACCACCGATTTACGCTATCGGAAATACTGTACTATCGCAATGGACAATCACCGATAGGCATACGGAGTATATCGAACATATAATGTTTCATTGTAATATGAGGACATGTGTGATAAAGAATGTGACAGGTACCGTTAAATTGGGATCCTTGCGATTTGGTCTTAAGCCACTGGCAGGCCTAGATCCAAATAATGAATTCCAAAAACGTATTTCCAATACCGAATTTATTATTTTGAAAAAAAACAACAGATACCGTAGGTTCTATGCAGTAAACAGTTGTATTTTAGTTTTTGCAACAGTACTGTAAATACAAAACACATTAATTCATAAGTCTCCTTAGTATTGAATTCAACATAAATGTCACACATAGATGATACATGTATTTCTATAATTTTTTTATCCATCTATTGTAGTGTAGTATGTATCTTATACTTGTGTATTCATCACCAATTTGGTACCTAATTTGGAATGCCCCAAATCTTCAATTTCCTGAAAAATGTGTCTGGCAGAATATCGTAATTTATATTAGTTGTCATAACTATCGAACTTGAGATTATTCACTTCATTTCACTATTTGAAGTAGATTTCACACAGATAAATTACTATTCAGGTTATCGATAATGACTTAATGCTAATTGTAAGGTTACTAAAACTTATGAAATTTAGAACTGATGGCCATTTTCGTACGAAGTTCGTGAAGTTACGTTTAATAGACGTATGTCAATTTGCATCTGTACTTTATATACAAGCGTAGCACTTGTGGTGGTTCATGTCGCCAGGTGCAGATCCAGGATGTCTGAAGGATTTTTTTTCCAATGGTGCCAAGGGGGGGGGGGAGGAAAATCACTTTAAAGAAGAGGAAATTTTGACGATGCGATGGTTTGAATGGACAAACAATGTATGTGTCACATTAAATTAATTTTGTTTTATAATATTGGGTATTTTTCAGAGTACATTGCAGGCAGATTTCCAATGGAAGAACCATACAATTACACAAACCACATTTTGGGAAAAAAGTTCCGTGAGGTGCAGAGGTACCATTCACAAATTCTAAACAATTAAGTAAAGTAAGTGTACAGACATTTTTCTTGAAAGTACGATGTCTTGTTTGAAAATGTAAATGTGTAAAGAAAACGGGTAATTCAAAAACACAGACAGTACCGGTGAAAAATATATTACAAAACGATGACTACTTCACGGGAAGGTTAATGTACTCAACTCAACAAAGTGCACGCAATCGTCAATAACTGATACCTACTGCAGATCCAATATTTCGAGATAAATTGATAACATAATTTATGTCAGAATATTGGTTCAGGGAGGTTTTTACGATTTCGTGCATTTCGTTGGTATATGCCCGACCTTGCAATGATATGGTGACATCATTATGACTGACGAAATGTTGTACTGTAGTCCTGTCACTGGCGTACATCCGTAGTAAAATGTGGGGGTTTAAGATTGCCGGGATAGGCGTGCCCCACACCATAGTCTGACGGAGCAAAAAAAAGAGCGTTTACTTTGCATTTCAACTGTTCTTGTAACCATCCTTTCGAAAAAATTGGGGTGGGGACTCTAAACAAAATGTGGAGGGGGATACGTCCACCATGGATCTGTGCCCCTGAGTACGTCCCAAACAATGCAGAAATCTTATAACCTGAGAATTTCACGAACATATAAAATATACTATAAAACTCCATGCTAAACAATAGGCTTAATACAAATCATAAAAAACATACACCGTACAGAAGGCATATTTATAAAAATCGCATCAAATAGGGTGATCAAAATCTCACCACTCAAAAGTGTTGGATTTGTTTTTGTTCCAATTATATATATTTGACCCTCTAAATAAGTAGGGTGATGATTTTCTCATCTTCCTTCCGTGTAACAGATCAAATATCAGTGGCGGCGCTACGAGTGGAGAGGGACCTCCCCCCCCCCCCCATCGGGGAGGCCAAGCAGGCCATAAGTAGACCCACAGATTTAATATAGTGCCCAAAATCATTTTTTTCTTCCGTCAGACTAATAACTGAGAGACAACGTCCACCGTCGGGGTAATCCAATGCCACCCTTGTCGGGGCCTTGCCCTGCCGTCGGGGAAAGTCGACTGGCGCCATCGCCACTGTCAAATACTTACATTGTTTTCAGCCTTTGATGTTTGTGATGAATTTCAAGATCGCCAAAAACTGAAAAAAGGTTCAATATTGAAACAAAAAGTTCACTATTGAAATTTTTCGTTATTTATTTTCTCTCAGTGGCGGCGCCGCAAGACTTTCCCCGACGGCAGGACAGTGCCCCCGACAGGCAGGGCAACGACGCCTCCCTCTCACCTGCTACGTGTGTTTTTAGGTGGGATTTTACACCTGTGGGTCTTTACGTCCCCCGACGTACGCGCCGCCACTGTTTTCTCTTGTACTACGATTGGTGGATTCAGATGAAAATGCCCGGAGGAGCATGAGTTGTTTAGGCCGATAAAAGTTATTTCACGGTTCTCGTCAGCGCCCGCATCGTTTTTTTCCACGCACCTAAAAAGCTCTACACTCATCTGTCATCATGGACGTCCCGCATCAAAAAGTCCCATGTATATAGGCCTACTTCAAAACAAATCAAATATGAACAATTTCCATACACTTTTTAATTGTAAATACAAATCACTGAGGAAAGTTTTGATTTCAAAGTAAACTTTTTTTTTTTATTTTTAAAAATATTCAGGCCTGGGTTTGCACGATGCCAAGTTGACATATCGGTCGTTGCGTTCTTGGCGGGTTGGCGTATCCTCGGCCTAAGTGCCTGTTGAGGGAGAAGCCGAGATTACATTTTCCCAGGATTCAAGGGTGTCCGCTTACGGGAGGGTCTACTGTATTACTATGCGCGCGCTAACCATTCGCCAATGGCGCCTGAAAGTTTCATTGCGAAAAAAGGGCCAAATTGGCGAAAGAAAAATATCAAAACGGTTCCCAAGCCCAGCTCCAAACTCGCTGTCACGTCCGAAAACACTTGGGATTGCTGATTGCATGACGGCGACCGCCAGCGTATGAGAGGCAAGGCTAGGCCATGTATGTTACAGATCGTAACATAACTTGGCTACTTACCAGGCTCGGTGAATGGTGAATAATACATCCATTGTTCAATTAATTGTTCTTTAAATCTAATAAAAGCCCTTCAATTGTTAAGAGACAATAACCGTGGCTTTTTAAAATATCTGCTATTATTTAAAAACAAAACATCGGCAGTGTTGGGCCACGTGATTCCCAACGATCAAGGCCACCGGACAGTCGGGCCCTTTTGAATAATTAATAAAAATCATTAAAATCAACAATAAAATACAAAATAAATTAACTTGCTTTCTGTATTATATCAACACATTTAATTGAAAAACGATCGGATAAAAACGATTGGGCTCCGAGCGGGCCCGATCTTCCCGTCTTGTACATGCGCAGTCAAAGGCGTCAAAACCGGTCGTGGCTGGGGAATGCGCGTAAACAGACACAGCGCTGACCGTCCATTCCAAATGCAGAGCTCAATCGAGGTAGCCAGCCCTAGATTTAGTTTTAATAATAATTGACAACTTTAGTTGTATTTCAAAGCATCTATACATGTGAATTTGCCAAATTTGAATATAAATCAAATATTAACAATATAACACAATATTTACTTGCTTGTTCATTTCGGTATGCCCGTAGGCCTCTGCCTGCGTTTTGTAGCAGTCCACCTACAAATCGTTGATGATCGTCTTAAAATTCTGATCAACTGTTCCCTGGTTCT